>JACXGI010018446.1:0-13248 GCA_016801175.1 Esox masquinongy | reverse complement strand
TGGACTCAGCCCACGTGCACTTATTAATTATTACAATTGTACTCTTAATATGTTTACCCGGTACAGCCAGAAGAGGACTGGTCACCCCTCTGAGCCTGGGTCCTCTCTAGGTTTCTTCCTAAATTTCGGCCTTCTTAGGGAGTTTTTCCTAGCCACTGAAATTCAACACTACTGTTGTTTGCTCCTTGGGGTTTTAAGGGCGGGTGTTTTGTAAAAGCACTTTGTGACAACTGCTGATGTAAAAAGGGCTTTATAAATAAATTTGATTGATTGATTGATTGATATTTAACATGAGTTTGAATGTGATTGGTTAATTCTGAACACAGCCACATCCCCAGTTATAAGAGGGTGTGCACCCTTATGCAACCAGGTTATTGTAAGGTTTTTATTTTTCATTTTTCCCCTTCGAAGATTTCAGTTTGTTTTCCAATTGAATTGTTCACATTATCGGTCATGATTTATCTTTGTCTCATTCTTTTACATCACAAAAACCTGGCATTTTAGACATTTTTTATCCAATGTATGTTTAGTATTTAGGACAGTGGTTCCCAACTACGGTCCTCAAGTACCCCCAACAGTACACATTTTCATTGTAGCCCCAGCAAAGCACAGCTGATTCAACTTGTCAACTAATTATCAGGCTCTCATTGAGTTGAATTGGGTGTGCTTGTCCAGGGCTACAACAAAAATGTGTGCTGTTGGTGGGACTCGAGGACCAGACTTGGGAACCACTGATTTAGGACATTTGATCCTTTAACACCTGACACTCACTGACTGAGCCACATGTGACCCTCACTGTTTATGTGGGGCCTGGAGCCTTGATTGTTCTACTGCCCACAAGGGACTCTTTCGAGCTGCTTTCACCTCAGCCATGATCCGGATCTAGGGTCAGTCCTTCTGCTTAAAGTTTTCCCAATATCCTACCTCCACTGGAAAAAATCATCTCTGAGTAACACTTGGCACTATCAATCACAATGCAGCCAGTCTGAGTAGCACCATATTCTTTAGGTAGTGCATTACAATTGAGCTGACTAGATACCATTGAAAACAATATTTTTCTGGAATATGATGGGAAAAAAGATAAAGAAGCAACTTTCAACTTCCCTTTTGGTTTCTAGATGGTACCATCATTCACTGAAAATATTTTCTTTTTTTCTATAACATAGTCAGGCATCTGTGCTTTACTGACAAAGAATGAGAAGAAAAATAGAGACAAGAGCTTTTGCTGAAAGAGCAGTGAGAAGGATTGAGACCCACCCTGCAGAAGTACATTCAAAGTCTGGAACACCCTAGGCCAATTTAACCAAGGATTGGCTTGTTGGACTTTGGACAAAGACTCTGGGAGATGTTTTAGCATGTCTTTCGGAATATGTACCGTATTCCTGGCATAGAATTTTTCCATCTTTATTTTCCCAACAGGCTTCTCATCTAGGTCATTCCTCTGTATGAAGTAAAATGTAGTACTATTGTGTATTTTAAATTAAGGTAAAAATTTTTCTGAATTCCAGCAACTTAACGTGAGGACATACATCAGTTTGTCATAGTACGCTAACTGCACAGGGACAGTCAGATTGCATTAACACATTTTACAGTTCATGTGAGAAAACAAGGTGTTCTTACAGCGTTCTCTAAAAGTCGAGCAGAGCTCCTGAGCTGACAATGAATAGAGACATGTTCTTTACTCCTCTCTGTGAGACTAAAGCCTTTACGTAACACCCCTACTATGATAAGCCTGACTGGGCTTGAACAGCGCTCCTTCTCTTTTCCTGGCATCCCAAATGGCAAACTGTGTCCAATGTAGTGCACTACGTTTGAGTCCTTTCACTTGAGGGGCAAAAGTTAGAATAAGCAATAGAGTGTCATTTGGGATATAGTCCTTGTTTTGTTTTACCCATCAGATATTTTCTCTTTTGGAATGTGAAAAATATTACTTTTCTGAGTGTGGTGGTGTTACCAGGACTCTCTCCCACTCCTGTCTGTCTCTACTGTCTCCCAGAAAAATACCTTCTGCTTTTACCTTAAATGGGAAAAAATGAAAAAGGTAACATCCTCTTACATCATAGGACGGCTCAAGAGGAGAAGTAAACACACACAGACACACAAAGACTCCTCTAGGGTAGGCAGGAACCACCCATCACATCGTCTTCTAGGATAATAAATGATTTATGACAGTTTCATGAGACGGCTCCTTACTGTTTTCTTCCGTTTACGTGCATAGCTTTCTGTGGTGTCTCTGATGTAAAAAGAGAGATTGGGGTGAAGAGGTTTTTGCAGTACACCAGTCAAACCTCTGAGCCAGACAAGTTGTTTCCTAAATGTGTATTGTTATCCATGTACTGTGTACTCTTAATGTGTACTGTTATCCGTGTACTGTGTATACTTAATGTGTCCTGTTATCCGTGAACTGTGTACTCATACAGTAATGTGTACTGTTATCGTGTACTGTGTATTCTTAATATGTACTGTTATCTCTGTACTGTGTACTCTTAATGTGTACTGTTATTCGTGTACTGTTTTTTTTAATGTGTACTGTTATCCGTGTACTGTGTATACTTAATGTGTCCTGTTATCTGTGAACTGTGTACTCATACAGTAATGTGTACTGTTATCCGTGAACTGTGTACTCATACAGTAATGTGTACTGTTATCCGTGAACTGTGTACTCATACAGTAATGTGTACTGTTATCCGTGAACTGTGTACTCATACAGTAATGTGTCCTGTTATCCAATGCATCACAAAAGCATTCTGGTGGAACATTCTGGTGGAGCATCTCAACTTTGGACTAATGTACTTTTTTCAACCAGATACAAGTGATCAAGTAAGGAGTAATCACAATAAAGCTCAAAATATTGAGCGCCTTCAGTGGATTTTATTTTAGAATGTACTGTGCTCTCACAATTTACCTAAAATGATATTAACTATGCTAATTTCAGTCACTGGCAGGTGTTGAGATACTTTGGTCCTCGCCTTTCCTTTCACAATTATGTAACCACTTTGCTTGTGTCCATCTCCTTGCCTTGTCAAACAAGGGAACCTCTGAAAACACAAATTACAGTCACCCACGAAAACGTTGTTACCACTGCCCCAAAAAAGTTACAACTTTGTGGTTTTGATGTCACTAATTGTAAGTCCACAACCGCATACCACTGACTAGATAGCCACATCACACTGTTTACATTAAAGCTGCAATCACCTGGCATCTCGTCATATCTTGTGATACTGATCAACAGCAATGTTCTATTACCTTAACGTCACTGCAGACATTGAGAGAACCAACCCAGCGATAAATCACCAGTGATAGTTTGGAGGGCAGAACAGGGGCACCTTTTGCCAAGCTGCCTCTAGTCACCTGAGAGAAACAGCTGTCTACCAAGAATCGCTGTCCTTTGACATTCTTGTGTTTTGCAGGAGAGACCTCCTGGGCATACCCCATGCCAAGCATGAGAGAGTGTGAACATGACAAAGCCCAAGACTGTCTGTTTGTACCTGCACGTCATAGTAAGTCATACCCCATGCCAAGCATGCCTGGGCATACCCCATGCCAAGCATGAGAGAGTGTGAACATGACAAAGCCCAAGACTGTCTGTTTGTACCTGCATGTCATAGTAAGTCAGGTGTGTCCCTGCAGGAGAGAGCCCCTGGGGAGTTGTTGAAACGCATGCACAGTCCTCATACGACATTTACATTGTATTCATTTAGTATATATACATTTAGCTGATGCTCTTATCCAGGGCAATTTACAGGAACAATTAGAATTTACTTTATAGCTTTCAGACAGAAGACTTTTCACCTTGTAGGCTTTGGGATTCAACCTAACAACCTTTTGGTGGCTGATCAAAAACTCGAACCGCTAAGCTGTCCGCCACCATCAGATCTTGTATCTGGGCCATAAAAAGACCAGAGTTAAAGATTAGCATTTGTTGGAGGCAATACCGAGAACCCATGTTAGATCATTTTAAAATGAGTAGCTCAGTTCATAGAGCATAGCAAATGCAACGCAAGAATGGTGGATCAATTGCTGTGACACCAATTTATGCATGATTGGAAGTTACTTTGGCTAAAAGTATTTATGCTAAATGATATATATAACTTAGTACAGCAATCTTTCTCACAAGGTTAAATGGCATGTTGAAACCTATACATACCTTGACCCAGTTCCTCACAGCAGGAAAGTAATCCAGAAGCCACAAGAAATGTGTATTACAATGTTTAGTTCAAGTAATGGACATTTTTTGCAAAGGAAATATCAAACCTGATGTTGTGAAAAAGTAAAAACGATTAACTTTAGAAGCCTTTTGAAACCAATCGCCACTGGCTGGTTTCTTAGTTTGGCTTTTAAGTTGAAGCCAGTCTAGAAAATAGAGTTCCATGACTACATGATGGTGCAGACATCGATTATGATACTGATCATGTCATCAAAAGTCCCTGGTCAAAAGTAGTACACTCCAAAGAGAAGAAGCATTTTATATCTCAAATTATTTAAGGACACATTCTATCACATGACTTTTAATTACTTCTCTTCATTAACTGCATCACATTCTATAAAATAAAGGACTATCTCCATTATCTGAGCCAGTTCAGACAGGTCCACCTCATTCCTCTAGACCAGTTCACCTGGAGTTTGTTGAGCAGCGTTCCCAAGGATGTTCTGGGTTTACAGCTGATCAATCAGGTGACTGGAAGACCTGTCTGGAGTGGATCCCTCCCAGAACCAGTTTTGTTTGGTTTAATTTTTAATGAGTAGTCTGAAATGTCAACCTATATGGTGTGTGCAGAACAGTACAAATGTAAAAGGGGATTAATTTTCTTTAAGTTGGCAAGTTTTAAGTTGGCAAGAGACAATGGTAAGTTTTTTTTTTAATATGCCTCCCTCTGCATGCCAATACCAGCTCAACACAGCTCCTGCCACCTTCCAGTCAAACTCTTGTAATGGAGGAGATCAGGATAATTTCATGGACTGGACAGAGGGGTACCAGATGGATACTAACAATAATGGTCTATGGCAGTCCCCTGTCATTAGGATGAGCAACTCATGGATATTGATGTCGTGGACAACAATCAATCAACATTTACAACCAGGTCAACAGTCTGGCCTAGTCTATCACAAGCTACTAATAAGACAACAGTCTGGCCTAGCATATCACAAGCTACTAACAAGACAACAGTCTGGCCAAGCATATTACAAGCTACCACCAAGACAACAGTCTGGCCTAGCATATCACAAGTTACCACCAAGATAACAGTTTGGCTCCGCCCATCAAAAGCTGCTACTTGTTGGTCATTCTCCCAGCAGAATGAAGCCAAATTTGGGCCATTCAATTCCCAGTCCAAATTCCCAGTCCAATACAGACATTGTTGAGTAGATCACAGCAAAAAAAAGCTGTGGCAGCAAAATTATTACTTTTTCAAACAGATAAATAAACATTACATATTGTATTGTTTACATTTTCTGCATGTTACTCCTGAACTCAAAATTTCCAGTGTACTTTTTTCCATTACCTACCTGGAAAACAGGATGAATAATGAGAAAGAGAACGTGTCCTTTTTTTCAAGAGTTATGAGAACATGCAGGTGTCGGATCATATACAGTCCCAACACAACGCGACCACGTCTCTGCAAGTAGCCACTGCTGTACATTATAACATTATAAATTAAACTATCAGTAACATCATCTAGCATACCTTATTAATAACGGTTACCCCACTGTAAACCTATCAACAAATGGAATTATCTTATGAATAGTTTATTTTACTAAGCCTATTTTTCATGCAAACAACTAGCTACATGAATGGATGTCCTGTATCAACATTAACAAATTACAGTGCAAACTGTGTGTTCCTGCAAAAAACAACATGAGTTCATGTCCTGTGTCAACATGAACAAATTACAGCACACACTGTCAGTTAAAATCAAGCAATCTATTTAGGCAACATATGCAAGACAATGACATTCTGCATGGTGTTCTTTATTGGAGAAGCACCCCCTAGATCCCATGACCTGATGTGCTGCGACAGCCTATCAAACGTGTAGAAAATTAATTTATTGTAATTCTTATTTATTCATTATCTTATTAGAAGGATTTTGTATTCTGTATGCTTGATCAATTACACATATACTGAAAGACTTGTCTCTCTCTCTCTGTCTCCAACTTATAAGGCCAGTATCTGAGTTCAAGGGCAGGGATGAATGGAATGTCGGCTGCACAGGGCCTTGGCTCCCTTTTAGCAGTAAAAGAAACAGGCCTCTGCCAGTGCCATAAAACCTCCATAAGACACTGTTCTCTAGGAGGAAGCTCTTGAACAGCAGGGGGTTAGCCTAAAGTGCCTCAGAAACAGTAAAGTAACATTTCTGTGGACAGATATTTCACAGACGTGCAGTTTCTGAGATGTTTTCATCTTGATCTAGGACCTGTTCTGGGACGACTACTCTTCATGTTCTCTTAGAGGATGTTGCTCGGAAACACACACCACTGTTTTTATTATCATGGAATGTTATGACGTTACTGACAACTGATAGATATCTATAGACTATATCACAGAGAACCATTCCCCTAGAGATGAAATGACTCGGTGTGCTGAATCAGCCAATCAGATGGCCAGCCTTGACCGGCCAGCTGGGGACCTTTACCATACAGTACCGTAATAGCAGTGCAGACAAACAGTCAGACAGGAAGAGAGTCAACTGCCGATTCCATTTCTGTCCCCCGTTTCCAACAACAGGAACGGTGCATGATAAGTACATGGTTGCCACGTCAACCGTCTTTCCAACTGAGAGGGGACAGAGTCTAAAATGGCCTGGGTTCCATATTTAGTACATTGCTTGGCACCCTATTCTTGGTATAGGATGCCATTTTGGACGTCACCTAGCTCTTCCCATCCACACTGAATGGAAGAGGTCCCAGTCAGGAAGTGGTAATGTGGATCTATTAATGTGGATCTATTGCATCTCCATAAAACAGAATAGAACTCAGTTTCACAATCTGCTTCAGTGAAACAACAGATGTGCCACAAAGATGTCTGTGTCTCTTTCCTGGGGCCAGGGCACTTTGCAATCTGTCTCGGAAATAATACCCTACTCCCTATAAAGTTAACAATTTGCAACCAGTTATAGTTCACTGTAGATGAAATAGGGTGTCACTGATGACAACTGTCTTCATGTAAAATATAACATCCACGGTTACCTACCGCAGTACAAGAGGAGCAATCAATACCTCAGCTCCATCTGTTAGCTCCTCCCTGCCTTTCTCTCCATCTCTCTATCTCTCCTGTCACTCTTATTCTCTCTGTCTTGCTTTCTGTCGTATGGCTGGATGATTTCACAGAGGGAGAATCCTTCTCTTTGCTCTTTTGTGGGCTTTCTTCCTGTCTTGTCCTGTGAGTGCTGGTTTGTGTTAAGAAAACAATAAACAGCAGGGACTCTTTGAGTTGCATTCCAGTGTCAGCAGCATTCTATCCCGAGGGGGATCAATGGGTGGAAAGACACATAGCTAGTTAAAAATGGCCTTGAGCACGCGACCGCGCACATATTCTGCTTCCGACTGATACTGCCACTGTGTCTCTGCTTCCTTAAGATCTTATGACGGTTTTAAGTGCTCAGCTGCTATATCTAGATTCAGAGAGGAAGTCAGAGAAAGATTAGCTACCAGTACCCACTCCCCGCAGTCACTAACTTACTCTGCAAGGGCTTATACAGGCTAGCTTCCATTCCCCACTCATTCAATATATCTCTCTGCATGGGCATCAACTAATGGGTCTCCAGCCTCTCTGTCGGCTAAAGGGCTTTAAAGTGAAAACTTCCTAGAAGCAGAGATCCATTGGTGGGGTGAAGGTGTGGGTTCACTTACGTCTACATCCAACTGAGCAAACCGACTACAACTATTGTGTGTGTGTGTGTGTGCGTGCATTCATTTTGGCGTACAAGTGCATACATGCAGGCATCCGTGAGTGCTGGTGTATGTGTGCATGCACGTCCATTTATGTGTGTGTGTGAGCAGGTGTCCCTATCTGTCTGTTGTGGTTTTTAGTTCACATTAAGTGGATTGTGTGTTTAGGTTTAGAGCAGGTTGAGATGTTTACAGTGTGAGGAATGTTTCCCGTAGGTCTCAAGACCTGTTGGCACAGGGCTGATGAAGACACAGTGATGTATTTGTGTTTGAGAAGGAGGTTGTCGGCTGTTCAACAGCGCGGATACGGTAATGCGAACAGGACTGTAACACAGAGGTAAAAGGTGGTTATTTTCATTCACCACTAACCTCACTCCCCAATTTGTCTGTAGGTAGTTATATAACACCCCTACGAACACAGTGGAATGACTGGAAACTTATCTGAATAGTTACAGCTTTCAGTCCAATTACCTCGTATTTAGGGGACCCTCACTCCCTTTTCTGAATTTCTGTTGTTCAACAGGGTGACATGGCTGTAGACT
This sequence comes from Esox masquinongy, assembly GCA_016801175.1. Taxonomy (NCBI): domain Eukaryota; kingdom Metazoa; phylum Chordata; class Actinopteri; order Esociformes; family Esocidae; genus Esox; species Esox masquinongy. Next base: position 4,822 of record JACXGI010018446.1, on the reverse strand, counting down.
AACTGAAAACACAAACACCCCATTGAAATCGTTTGAGCCTCAATGGATGTGTTCAAAATGGAATCCTATTATTTTATAGTGTACTACTTTTGACCAGACCCCTATGGTGTCATAGGTTGCACATAAGGCTCTGGTGAAAATAAAAAGAAGTGCACTGTAAGGAATAGGTTGCCATTTAGGACTCAGTGCATTTCTCAAATAGTGCATGGCCAATTAAATTAACTGACCACCAGCACTGGTTTTACTGGAAGCAGATAAAAGGCCTATTGTGTGGGCTTTATGTATGTTACCCCTCCAGTCACATATGCACGTATACAATGAACCCATTACAGTCAGTAATCTAAAGACTATAGGGTGAGTCAATCATGCCTGGCCTGCTTGGAAGGGAAGGATGACATTCCATTAAAGTGCAGTAACCGTAGATGATACAGTGATACTTTTTTTAATCTAAAAATTCATAAATAAACAACTTTGTCAGGGAAATTGTCTAAGATCAGTCAAGTTCTCTTAAACAGTGCTCTAATCTCTTTGGACAGTGAAGACTTTTGTTTAATCTTTGGCACTATACACCAAAGGTTTAGATTGGAGATCAAACGATTAAAATGAGGTACAAAAAGTATGTTATCAAAATGCATTAAAAAAATGCATTTTATTTAAGGGTATTTGTGTACATGATGGTTTCACCGTTTAGAAGTTACAACACTTTTATAGGTAATCTCCTTATTTAAGGACATCAAAAGTTTTGTGACATATTAATTGAATGTCCAAAATAAGCGTTTATCTTTATCACTGTAGTTGCTTATCAATTGCATTCAATAACTGCCTGAGGCCTGTGACCCTTTGACCCCACCAAACATATTTTGAGATAGTTTCAGTGGCATTTCTAGAACATTTTGCATGAGGTGGCAGAAAGGTGGCAGGTTGAAATTCAAGGGTGGCATATCATTCTACTGTTGGTTATGTCCACTTTATTTATACAAATCCAGCTACTGAAAACAGACAGTGTAATGTTTTGCTAATAAATATCACACATGTTCTACACTTTGATGTTTATGTGTTCAAAGTTTGGTACGAGTCTTTCCAGTGTGCAAAATCTCTATGAGTGTTGGGAGTTCTCTAAGTAGGCTATTATATATGCAACTTAAGCATTGAGGGAAAAGATGCAGTTATATATATTTAGTATACATGTGCAGCAGTATCTTCTTTCATTATTGCTAGGCTAGTATAGACTCCAGTGCAATCCTGACTGCTCCGTTGCTTAAAGTATCATAGACCGACCGCGGTGTTTTCACTGGAAGGGAGGGAGAGCAGCACGGTGACAGGAGCAGGCAGACTCCGAGACTCAACCATTTTAGGGGGAAGGGAGGACTCAAAGATATTTTAACAGGTTACTGTAGAGATTAACAACCAAAGTAGAAAAAATATAACACCATTCAATAAAATTAAATATGAATATATCATAGTTGACACTCCTGGGAACTGGGGTGGTGAGTGGGGTGGCAAGACATTTTTCTAGGGCAGCAGCAGCCACCCCTTGCCCCCCCGATGGTTTTGCCACTGGGTAGTATTTCCTTAAAGCATGTCCTTATGGATTGTGAGCATTAGTGATGGGAAGTTTGACTTTCTACTGACTCGGATCTTGTCGAGTTGTTCAGTAAAAATAAACAAAACAACCGTTCAATTGAACGATAAAACTGAACGGGTCAGTCGTTCACAAGTCTTTTTTACTTAGGCAAAGGCAGCGGCTCCATGCTTGTTCTCATCCGTTTTTTTTTCATGACATCAGTAATCAACTAACTGTATTAATTATTATAGTCTGCATTCAATTATCAGTTATAAACAGGTCTTTATGATGTTCCTGCTTTGATATTTTTCTCTGCGAAGGTACATAGACCTTAATCAGAGAACTGAGCTGGAGGACTGGGTATGAAGCAAATGATCATGTTGTAGAAATCCGCTGTCAAACGTTCGAATGAACGATACAATTGAACGAGTCACTAGAAGAAAGGACTTGTGAGTCCCGAGTCACTAAAAGGATTTGTTCAAAATGAACAAATCGTTTGTGAACTGCACATTACTGGTGAGCATTATAGCATTCTGTCTGGGCTTTCTTTCGTTTTAATGATGTAGAAATGTATTTATTTTTTCAGACTCATATTTGCTTCTGTGATGTTTATTGACACCGCTCTGGTCCTTATGTTGACAGATACCAATGGCAGACTTGAAAGGCATGTGCAAGCCCTAGAATCATAATTAGACATTAGTAGATCTCTTATGCCTGAAAAAGTGATATGACAGAACACATTTGACTAACAAGAAACACCTGTCAAGCCAATGGTCTCAATACTTTTGATTTCGTCATTACTAAATGGTGAAACCAATTTGTACACAAACACCCTCAAATAAACCTGGCAATCTAAACATTAACCTCAGAAATTGTTTGATTTCAAATTCTTACCTTTGGAGTGAAGAAAGAAAAGATAATAACATTTATCACTGTCCTAATACTTACAAATATGACTGTAGTTAAAGAAGTAACATTCTTTAAATTCAAATATCATTAAAAGTGTCTACCATTTTAAAATGCCTGTGTAGAAACTCTCAATAAAGAGAGGCGGTGAGTGACAGAGAGAGAGAGCAAGAGAATGAGAAGCATGAAAGAGCATTGTCAATTATTAAAAATAAGCTTGTGGACGACACTGGTGTCTGTAATGAAGGTACAGGAGGGATAGTCCTTCACACAGAAACATTCTCCACAGAAGAATAATGAGGCCCAGTTTTAGGAATTACCTTTTTAAACTGCACCGGGAGATAGAGTGATAGAGACCAGGGGGAGAGAAAACCAAGGGAAGACTGATTCATACACAACACTATGGGAAGATACAATGTCTCTTCAAGTAATAATTTTATTATTTTGTGAAAGAGCTGCAGCATATTGTGCTGAAAGAAAAGCTGATGAGAAACACAACAAAAAGAGATTGGTCCCTGGTATCTCTTTGTCTCTCCTGGAGAATTCCACAACTCCTGGATATTAAGTGTACAGCTCTGCATTTGGACAAGGAACCTGAGAGCAGATAGTCAGTCTTTTCCTTGCCTACCATTCATTAAGAGAAGGATATTGTTACCCTCTCCATATTTATGACAAACTGAGGGGAATGTCATGGATATCTTTAGAATAGAATAGAATAGAATAACACTTCATTAATCCCCAAGTGGAAATTCAGGTATTAAAGCAGCAGCCATATTTGCAATAAAAATATCAATGAAATACAATATAAATACAATGTAAATAAATATGGATACAAGAAATGTTGATACAGAAAAATAGCATCAGTAAATATCTATTAAAAGTGCCAATATACAGATTGGAAAATAGCACCTAAGAAGGTGGTGGTATATACACCGATCAGCCATAACATTATGACCACCTGCTTAATATTGTGTAGGTCCCCCTTTTGCCGCCAAAACAGCCCTGACCCGTCGAGGCATGGACTCCACTAGACCTCTGAAGGTGTGCTGTGGTATCTGGCACCAAGATGTTAGCAGCAGATCCTTGAAGTCCTGTAAGTTGTGAGGTGGGGCCTCCATGGATCCGACCTGACTATCCAGCACATCCCACAGATGCTTGATTGGATTGAGATCTGGTGCCAGCACTTCCCAGAGTGCATCCTGGTGCCATGTGTTCTCCAGGTATGCAACACACATGCACCCGGTCATCCATGTGATGTGAAAGGAAATGTGATTCATCAGAACAGACCGCCTTCTTCCATTGCTCCATGGTCCAGTTCTGATGCTCACATGCCCATTGTAGGCGCTTTCGACAGTGGACAGGGGTCAGCATGGGCACCCTGACTGGTCTGCGGCTATGCAGCCCCATATGCAACAAACTACGATGCACTGTGTGTTCTGACACCTTTCTATCAGTACCAGCATTAACTTTTTCAGCAATTTGAGCTACAGTAGCTCATCTGTTGGATTGTTCCACAAGAGCCAGCCTTCGCTCCCCACGTGCATCAATGAGCCTTGGACCCCATGACTCTGTTGCCGGTTCACCGCTATTCCTTCCTTGGACCACTTTTGATAGGTACTGACCACTGCAGACCGGGAACACCCCACAAGGGCTGCAGTTTTGGAGATGCTCTGACCCAGTCGTCTAGCCATCACAATTTGGCCTTTGTCAAAGTCGCTCAGATCCTTAGGCTTGCCCATTTTTCCTGCTTCTAACACATCAACAGAATGGACAGAATGTTCACTTGCTGCCTAATATATCCCACCCACTGACAGGTGCCATGATAACGAGATTATCAGTGTTATTCACTTCACCTGTTAGTGGTTATAATGTTATGGCTGATCGGTGTATATATGATAAGTGTTAGGCAGTCTGGGGGGTGGGAAGGTGGTGGTGAGGAGGTAGTGTTTTCAGGGTCACTGGCTGACCCCCAAAACACTGGGGGCCAGCCAGTGAGGGGTCATTGTCTGGGGGTCATTGGCTGATGGTGAGACTGGTGGTGGTGTTAGGTTCACTGACAAATGGTGAGACTGGTGGTGATGTTAGGGTCACTGGCTGATGGAGAGACTGGTGGTGGTGTTAGGGTCACTGACTGATGGTGAGACTGGTGGTGGTGTTAGGTTCACTGACTGATGGTGAGACTGGTTGTGGTGTTAGGGTCACTGGCTGATGGTGAGACTGGTGGTGGTGTTAGGGTCACTGGCTGACGGTGAGACTGGGGTGGTGTTAGGGTCACTGGCTGATGGTGAGACTAGTGGTGGTGTTAGGTTCACTGACTGATGGTGAGACTGGTGGTGGTGTTAGGGTCACTGG
>JACXGI010018445.1:0-13239 GCA_016801175.1 Esox masquinongy | reverse complement strand
CACACACACACACACACACACACACACACACACACACACACACACACACACACACACACACACACACACACACACACAGAGACAGAGACAGAGACAGAGACAGAGACAGAGAGAGAAAACACATTCAGATTCATAGATATCTGACATTGCTAGGTGTGTATAATGAATATATTACAGTCTTCTCTCCTTGATGCCATCCATCTCAGCAGGGTCTGAGGGACTGACAGGCAGCCTTTGACTTTGAGCACAGAAAACATCCTTGAACAGTGACGCCAGACATTGTGTCCCTGGCGCATACAACACATGACGGTCCCCTGGCAAAACACCGGAAGAAGCATGTTGACACGGATCGTCAACGGGGCGGACTGGGACGGCGCGTGAGGACACCGTGTTCGTGATCCAAATGGAAACCTATTCCCTTTGTGATGGCCTGCTATTGATCAGGAGCCGAAGTAGTGCACTTCATAGAGAATAGGGAGCCATTGGGAGCGCACCCTGTGTGAAGTGTCACACTTCAGCAGCTTCTCCCCTCCAACTCTCTGACACATTCAGAAGAAACTTCTTAGAAATGCCCCAATTTAAATCCCCATGAATAGATTGGAGGGGAGAATTGGAGTTGGGCTGGCAGCTTTCTATCCGGATACAGTTTTAAATAATTAAGACCAAATCAGAGCCAGCCAAAAAATTTATATTGTTTGTGTGAATGTTGGTGTTGTACATGCGTCTGCTTCTCAATGTATTATGGATCTATGTCTCCAGTTATTAGACTGTCTACATCAATAGTCTCAAAACAATCCCCAAAACCTGCAATGAGTCCCCATCAGAAACACAAAACATTCCCCCTCTCACACAGACAGTGCCAAATACACCACGCCATTCTCTTGGATCCCACATTTTTTTTACAATCATTATTATTCTAGACTGCAGTGTTTTATATTACATTAGTTTTCCAGGCTATTGATTTCACTCAGAACAACAGGCATGTTTTAGTGGATCATTAAGAAGCCCTTCCGTCATCCCGCAGAGTGTTTGAGGATCATTCTGCCTCAGGCTGCATTTGAGCCTGTGTCAGAAAAAAACAATGGGATATTTTCTGTACCGAAGCATTCACATAACATTCACATACCATTCACAGAACGCCCTTGAATCAGGCCATACTGGCCTCTGTCCCAAATGGCATACAATAATTATGTAAAGTGGTGCACTCTCTCTGACCAGGGCTCTGGTCAAATGTAGTGCACTTATGGAATAGGGTTTCATTCAGAATGCAGACCAATCAGTACCTAACAAACCAAGGTGTCACCTAAACTGACCAATCAACTCCTAAAACAAACGGAGGAGTCACCTAAACTGACCAATCAGCTCCTAAAACAAACGAAGAGTCACCTAAACTGACCAATCAGCTCCTAACACAAATGGAGCAGATACCTAAACTGACCAATCAGCTCCAACACAGAGGAGACACCTAAACTGTCTGACACAAGCACTTACTGTGACAGATCCTCAATTAATCTGGTGACTTTTACAAGTTTACCTTAATTGCATTTTAAACTCCAGGGTTTGACAGTAAGTGAAATGCATTTCTTGCTTTTAGGAACTCTGTCAAAGGGGATCATTATCACTTCTGCATATCAAGAAGAGAGAGGAACATCCTTCTCTCTTGGTCTGGGACTCTGACCAACTGTTCTTTTTCCCTCTGTCTCTCTCCCTCTGTTTTCCTCTCCTCTGAATGGTCATTTTAAGTCCTTGCATCAGGTGAGGCACATAGGCATATAGGATGTGTGTGTGTGTGTGTGTGTGTGTGTGTGTGTGTGTGGAGTAGTATGGGACAACACCTTTGGGTATAAAAAGACATCAGAAAACTGACTGCCATTATACATTGACACACAGACAGGCAGACAGAGAGCAGGGTGTCTCATGCTAGGGGATCTCAAGGGTCGTCTCTAATCTTCCCTTTCTGAATGACTGTTTAACCACTGATTTTCAACATGAGCCTGCCAGAGCGATGCCACACACACACACACACACACACACACACACACACACACACACACACACACAAGCCCATTATAGCTAATTTAGCAAGGTAACATCCAGATTAAAGACGTGTTCATAATATAACTAATTTAGCTAGGTAACATTCAGATTATAGTTGTATTCATAATATACCCAATTTAGCTAGGTAACATCCAGATTATAGCTGTATTCATAATATAGCTATTTAAATAGGTAACATCCAGATTAAAGATGTGTTCATAATATAACTAATTTAGCTAGGTAACATCCAGATTATAGCTGTATTCATAATATAGCTAATTTAGCTAGGTAACATCCAGAACAAAGATGTGTTCATAATATAACTAATTTAGCTAGGTAACATCCAGATTATACCTGTATTCATAATATAGCTAACCTGGCCAGGTAATGTTCCAATTATAGATGTGTTTATAGTATAGCTAATCAGGCTACGTAACATTTAGATTACATCTGAATTCCTAATATAGCTAACCCACTAGGTAACATCAAGATATTAGCTGTGTTCATAATATAGCTGAATTAGCTAGGTATCATTCAGATTATAGCTGTATTCATAACATTGCATGCCTGGACAGCTAACATTATTTAAAGAAAATTATTTATTTTAGCTGGCTAACATGGATAACTAGAGTTAGCAACATTTGGTGGCCAGTGAGACAGAGCTAAATAACCATCTGTGGTATCAAATCATGAAACTAAAATATAATCTGGATTTAAAAAATACTGTTATACTATATAATCAACACACTAATGTAGTTTTCTATAGCAAACTGTTGTATCTCCATTACTCTATCCAGTGCAAGGTGACACAACTGTGCTAAAAAAACAGAATGTTGATCTCTTTTTCCTCATTGCTTCTTTATTTAATGTGGTCCTCTGGCTCTCTGGCAATGAATTAAACATCAGGGCGTCGGCTTGCTGCCATGGCGATGCACGCCAAGGCAGACACCGTATATTCCGAGAGCTATGTCATACAAAAAAGACTTGTTTCCTATCCGAGCAGAGAAGCGAGACAACAGACAAGCAAGGAGAGCGGGGGGTGGGTGGAATTAGAGAGCAGAGGTTCGACCTCCACTCAATGTCCTCTGGATGCTCTCTGTTTTTTCTTTCTCTTTCTTTCTTTCATTTTCTTTTTTTCTTTTTCTGCTCTCCCTCTTAACTTTTCTGTCTTTAAATCTCACCGGATTGGTTTTCTGGTCCCTGCCTCGCTTCGTTTCAGCAAGCTCGTCTCGTCTCATCTCGTCTCGTCCTGCTGTGGGTTCCAAGCGCTCGCCGCAACGCAACTACAAAGGTTTGAATTCTCAATCCTGGTCACCAGTGGCCAAACAGAAAAAAATCAACACATTTCTCTTCCCTTTTCCCCACATTTCTTTTCTTTAACTCCTCTTTGGGTAGCGAAGTAAAATATTAACTATGAAGTATAGAAAACTGTTGTGCACTGATATCTAATAATGCTCAACTGCAGGGAGTGAGAGGAAACTACACTGGAGATTATACAATTACTACAGTACTCAAGAAGAAATTGAGGAAGAGGGAGAGAGAAAAAGAGGGAGGGAGAGAGAGAAAAATGAATGTGTAATTGAACCAACTGCATCTTATGGCAAACAGGTGTAGGACAAGCATGACAGAGTTCTGCACGATGTCCAGAGAAAACGCAATACAAACTGTGTCACTGTTATGCTACGTGCACACTAAACTCGCAAATCGCTCAATCTCTGGCGAGCTGTCGCTGAGCCTTCCCTAGCGTGCACACTGCCCGCTTGGGCGGGGCGTAGCTTCCAAATATATGCCAGCGACAACCAGTCAACCAGCATATGGGAAACATCAGTTTCTGCAAATATTAATAAGTATTTAGTATTTGAGTGACTCCACTACTTAAAAACATATTACAACGATGCCATGTCATTGTCCATGTCCAAACAGCAATATACTTCGTTTTACCTTATGTATGTATCACTCACCCGTGATCCCAACGATCTCTGAAACCTTCCATGCATCAATTTTTAGAATTTTATCTCTGTATGGCCAGAGAGGCCAGAGAAGCCGGACACCGCAATTCTAAGTTTCTCGTAAATTATTTTAGTTAGTGAATTTTTAGCTAGTGAGTAGAAAAGAGAAGGGACTTCAAGATTAAGATAACATCTGCCCTGACATTGGTAGTCGCAGAGCTCTGTCACTGCCCGCTCGCTGTAAATTAGCATAAAGTTGAACATTAATCAACTTTCAACTGTCGCTGGGAGATTGTCTCCGAGAGTAGCTCGGTCCACTGTCGCTGTGATTCGCTGGCTCTCGTTGGAAATGAATGAGTGCGTGCCTCTCGCTTGCAGTTCCGCTAGTGACAATCGGAGGCAGCTGACATTGTCCTGCCTTTGCTGTTTTGACAAATCAGTTACTTACTTTAAGCTGGAAAAAGTAGCCTATTGCGTTCAAGGAAAAAGGCGGGCCCAACATAAAAAAACAAAGTAGTAATCTCCGTTCATTAAAATGAAACCCACTAAAAGAAAACACAGGGGCAGATTTTGAGCAGATTTCTCTGCTATAGCCTACTAGTAATTCAAGAGAACCGTAACAGCCCCGCAGAAACGGTTCATTAACGAAAATGGGTGCATGCCATTTGTTTTAAAAACTACATCCACTGTAGCAGGTAGCTAGTATTTCGTTTTGGTTGATAGCAATAGCTAGCACTACTAAATGCATATTACGTATTAACTGACCGAGGGTAACTATAGGTCCGAGACACTGAGTGATCCTTGGCCACTATATATTGTCTCGATAGACCTTGAGTGTGACGTTATAGATTTCCTCCAGTTTTTGTATTAGTAAAATTAGCTGTTCATCCGACGTGTTGGTTAGGTTATGGACTATTCAGTATTGTAGTACCTCCTACAAGCTTTCCTATTGGTTTTCCGCTGTGCTCTGATTGGCTTTCCGCGACGGAGAAGAAAAAAAAAAATTGAACACTGCTCTATTTTTTACGTCTGCCGTTCCACCATGAACAGCGCTGCCGTCCCACTTCAAGGAGCGAGGCGGGGAGCTTTTTATGAATGGCCAGCAATGGAGCGCTTCCGCTTTCAACAACGGCATGCCACTTAAGTGTGAACAGATGAGAGCAGCCCATCCGGGTACTTTGCATTCGCATCATGCTCCCGCCCCTTTTTGGGGGTAAGCAGCCCATTTAATTTGACTGGCGGTGAATATAAAATCCAACGTCTTTGCCAATTCATTCATACAAAATAAGAAAACCATATTGCTTTTTAGCTATTAGGAGCACAAACACTAACGCTATATAGAGAAAACTCAAGAAATAGGGGTTGAGTGTCCATTCAGTCTGCCTCCATCAAAGTGGACAAACGACCCCAACCCAGTGGCAGGAGGTGTCATATCCTGATATATACAACTAAATTATTGAATCTCCAGGTAATGTATTTATGACATCTGTCACTTTATTTTGCTGTTTTGGTAGTCTGCCCAATGTGACGTTACTGTAATTACATCGCTAACATGTTTAGCAAGGTAACTAGCTAGCACCCTGCAACTATAAGGTAGGCTACAACGTACAGTAGACCATAATAATTCCATCCTCACCCCTGTCGCATACAGTTCACATAAACATGCACGAATGTACTGATTATATCCATGCATCACACTATAATTCGTGTTAGCGCAATGCACCAAATATAGACACACTTTGAATTGGGATTATTATGACGATAATCATGACATGAAATCACTTCAGGGAAGTGAATTTTCCGAATATTCTATGTATTCTATGTATTTTCAATGCAGCGTCAAACATTCACTTCTTTGACTTTTAACATTATAACTGTTGACTTTAGCATCATTAACTAACCTGTGGTGAAGTGTTTGCCACAGACATAAACTGGACCGGTCCCATAATTGACCATTGTCACCCTCTCTGGGGATGGCCTGAAGCCACAGATCTCTTCTTTTGCTGTCCTTTGCTTTTTTGGAAAGTAAAGAAAAGCGTAAACTAGGGTTTTTTGTGTTATTCGACGCAGAAAACATAACGCAGCAGCCTTTAGGCATGGTACAAGTAATATTTCCAATTTTGCGCAGTTGTCTTCTACACTTTTATACCGCTGGCTGTCCTCCAAAAGGGGGCGTGGTCTTTCAGACGAGAGGAGAGTGTCGTATAACTGCTCTCATCTATGAGGGGTTAGGCTTTTTCAAGTTTTGTGCCACAGTACCATCCACAGCACAAATACAACTCCACGTTATTTCACTTCCAGCATCCAGCTTCTGAACAGATAATAGCAAACAAACTGATCAATAGGGTTGGGTATCAAGAACCGGTTCCCAGTTGGGATCGGTTCCAAATTTTCAAGAACTTTTGGTTACATCCTGGACCAACGCTCGAAAGTTTGGCTTTGCGTCACAAAAAAATAATGACGCTGCAAAATGTAAGCCCAGCCATGAAAATAGTTTGTGCAAGGGAGGAAGCACTTCCAATATGATTAAGCATTTACTTCAACACGGCATGAATTTGAAGGAATGCACCATGTTTGATGTGTTGCAGTCTCCCAGTTCCAGCCACAATAACGTCCCAGATACAGCTAACAGTAGCAGCATCTCACGTACACAAAACACAGTAGGGCTGTCAATCTTCCTCAATAATACTATTGGAATTTCATTCCTTATTATTTTTAATTTTGGAGTTATTCGAATATTAATCCTCAAATTTAGCACATCAACTTATTGTCACTTAGACATCAATAGCAACCACAGCGAGCAAGCCAACGTGGAGAGTACTGGTGACAAGCTAACTTAGCTAGCTTGCTAACGTGAGCATACCATACTAACGTACATGGACACCAAGCTAGCTAGTTTACTATAATATATATCATAATTATTATTATATTGTATATAACCTACCAGCTGGTCTGTGGGTTAATGGAAGTCATCTACCCAGCTTGCTTGTATTTTCTTTCTTTAAAACTAGAAATCCCGCTTATCACAGTAACATTAACTTAGCCAGACAATGTCATGTATCCATCGGCTCCATTCTCTCCACATTCTCTCCGTTCTCTCTACATTCTCTAACACAGATGAGCTGACATTCACCTTTCATACTGAAGGTAAAGGAATGATCTCTGCAAATTATTCTGATATATATTTTATATCAGAATAGTTCAGAGAGCGCCACTACTACTCCAGCTCAACCCCATTGACCCCCCTCTAGTAATGAAACTCCTTTCACTTTAGCCAAGAGGGGAAGATGAGCAAGGAGAAAGTGGAAGATTGGTGGTGAAGGGGTTACATTCATTTGCTACAGTTGAGTCTCCTTCGTTTAGATGAAAATTTTCTAATATTTTTTAAATAGTTTTGGTTTGTAATTGTTTTTGTTGATCATTCCTTATAAGAAATAATATATATTTTTTTTAATGAAGGGAAAAAGAAACCTTCCTGAATCCTGTCACCATTGCCAGTTGAGTGATTATAGCCTAAATGTGCAAAGAATAAAAAAAAAGCAAATTTTCCTTCTTGAAATATGTTGTATTTCTTCTCTCCCAAAAATATTGGAATTCAATAAGAACCGGAATTCAATAAGAACCGGATTCGATAAGCAGAATCGGAATCAGAATCGGTGAAATTTAAATGATACCCAACCCTACTGACCAAGGAGTCCAAAACAACCATTAAAGGGATTATATAACCTAGATTCTTATAGGTTAGAATCTGCCAAATTGTGATGCGCCACCACAGAAAAACAGAATATTTTTATCAAATGTGATTTTTTTCCCCAGACTGTTCCCCAAAGTTCATGGTATCAAACTAGCGAGTGAGGTCAGAGAAACTTGCTGTGTCTGTGCACGCGCATGTTTGTATTGAACTGTCAGTAAATGGCTGAGACATTGATAAAGATGGTAGCCATTGTCTGAGCGACAACCAAAGGTAAGAAGCAGGCCAGCTAACCAATTGTCACAACTCATTTGCTACAATCGGCTACAATAGATTAGCGTCATGCTGGAAACATCAGAGATCCATCAGCAACAATAAGAACTCCGATTATCATATTTTACCTTCAAAATAAAAGTCTGCGGTGTGTCTATATAGTGCGTATTGTGTCAATTTTCAAAGGGAAAACTATGTGGGAAAATAGAAACTAAACCATTTTTTCAATGGGTGACAGGTCTGGACTGCAAGCAGGCACTCTTTTACTATTGAGCCATGCTGTGGTAATAAGTGCAAAATGTGGTTTGGCATTGTCTTGCTGAAATAAACAAGGCCTTCCCTGAAAAAGACATCTGGATGGCAGCATTTTTTTACTCCAAAACCTGTAAATATTGTTCATTAAAAGTGCCTTCACAGATGAGGAAGTCACCCATGCCATGTGCACTAATGCACCCCCATACCATCACGGATGCTGGCTTTGAACTGTGCGCTGATAACAAGCCAGATGGTCCCTGTCCTCTTTAGTGCAGCGGACGTAGCATCCACGATTCCCAAAAATAATTTCAAATATTTATTCATTACACCACAGGACAGTTTTCCACTTAGCCTGAGTCCACCTTAAATGAGCTCGGGCCCAGAGAAAGTGGCAGCATTTCTAGATCTTGTTTATATATGGTTCCATCTTTGCATGGTTTGGAGAAGTGTTCCTGAGCCCATGCAGTGATTTCCACTACAGAATCGTGTCTATTTTTAATGCAGTGCCGCCTGAGGGCCCGAAGATCACGGCCATCCAATATTGGTTTTCGGCCTTGTCCCTTGCGTACAGAGATTTCTACAGATTCTCTGAATCTTTTAATGATATTATGTACTGAGAGTGAGATCCCCAAACCTTTTGCATTTTTAATTTTACATTGAGAAACGTTATTCTTAAATTGTTGCGCTATTTGCCCGAACAGTCTTTCACAGAGTGGTGAACCCCTCCCAATCTTTACTTCTGAACGACTCATCCTCTCCAGGATGCTCTTTTTATACCAAATCATGTTACTGACCTGTTGCCCATTAACCTAATTAGTTCAGATGTTCCACCTGTTTTTTTTTTAGCATTACACTTTTTCAGTCTTTTTTTGCCCCAGTCCTAGCTTTTCTGAAACGTGTTGCTGGCATCAAATTCAAAGTGAGCATATATTTTTCAAGAAACAATAAAATTTCTCAGTATCAACATTTGATATCTTGTCTTTGTACTATTTTCTATTGAATATAGGGTTTCAATGATTTGCACATCATTGTATTCTGTTTTTCTTTACATTTTACACAGTTTCCCAACTTTTTTGGAAATGGGGTTGTAGTTAAAATACACTTGAAGAATGCAAGGCGGTGCCAGATTAATTTCCATTACTTTATTAACTGCCATGACACAAAGCAGGTTTCTCCTCTTGTCAAGACATGAAGGAACCCCTATTTGTAAATTCTGATGGGTGATGAGCCAACGTCAGCTAACGCCACTCCCTTGACCACGCCCTCAACACACCCTTGACCACGCCCTCAACACACCCTTGACCACGCCCTCAACACACCCTTGACCACGCCCTCAACACACCCTTGACCACGCCAACATCTAATTAATGGCACCAACCATCCAGAAAACCTCCTGTGTGTGTGTGTGTGTGTGTGTGTGTGTGTGTTTTAAGTTTAGGGTTATATTTGGGTTTTAGTGGTTAAGGTTAGGGCTAAGTTTAGATTTATGGGTTAGAAAGGATATTTCTTATTGAAATCAATTGTGGTACAAAAAAAGTTCTCACAACTATAGTAAAACAAGTGTGTCCGTATGTGTGTGCATGTGTTTCAGTCTCTCTCACAACATCCTCCCTGTTTGCATTTTTCTTCTGTAGTGATTTACACTGAGCTGCCTTCAGAGTTTGGTCGACAAACGAAACCAACACTATTCTCTCTCCCTTGATTTTCTTCCCTGCATCTCTCCCTCTCTCTTGCTTTCTCCTTCTCTGTCTCTCTCCACCTTTCTCACTCTCGTTCCTCTCTCACTCTCCCTCTTAATCTCTCATCATCTCTCAGCTGGCTACACTCCGCAGCTCTCCAAAGCTTCCTCCTGATCCAGGCCTGAGCTGGGACATGGAGTATCAAGCCGCTCAGAATTTCTCCTAATAAATTTTTCTTTTTTGTGTTCTTAATGCCTAAAAGTTTCTAGTTAACTCAATTTCTTTCTAAACAGTTGGGATCACAAATCCCGTTGGGACCAAGGAACAACAGTGCAACCATGCTATACTCACAGAAGGGGATATAATATTCACATGGGCTTTCTGATCATGGGCATATTAAACATCAAAGCCTCTGCTTTTTCAAACAGTGTTAGCTATTCCCCTCCCAACACAACTCCTCCATTTGCAACAATAAGCACACAATTAATTAGCGCTAATACTAACACCCAGAGATGGAGTCCCAAGTGGCAGCCTGTCCTATTCCCTTTGCAGTGCACTCATTTGGGCCACGGCCCTTCAGGGCTCCATTTGGGACACGCTCGGAGGCTCCACAACACGTTTGTTTTAATGTTTGAATTATTTAGCTCTAAAGCTCCTGATTAAAAGTCAAAGCAGCGTCGCGCTGAGGACTTGTCGTCGTCTGCCGGCATTCCCAGAGTGGGAGCCGTTGCCACGGTGAGATGGAGATTGCTAATCTAGTTCAAAATGCCAACACAGCTAGATCTGAGGAAGACCAATCCAGGACACAGTGACGCCTGGTTTGTGTGTGGGTGGGGGGAATTTATCACCATGTGTGTGTTTGTATTAATGTGCGTCAGTGTGGACCAGAAATCTTCAAAATTACAGCAACCCATGGTTAATCAGCCACTAACCCCTCATTTACCCTTGAACTTCAATAGAACCCTAAACTTAACCCCAAGCCTAAACTAGCCTTTTTCTTCCAAGGGAAGACATCCTGTCGGTACTTACTTTGAAAATGTTTGTTTAGGATTGGGGCTAAACATAGGATTATATTGAGGTTCAGGTGTGGAATTAGAGTGGTTACGGTTAGGTTTAGATTCAGGGTTAGGATTATGTTTTGGATTTAAGGTTAGGTTTGGTTTTAGGGTTAGGGATTATGTGAGTAAATTTGGATTTTTTTTGAGGAATACATTTTCCAGAAAGACCTCACAAGAATGTGTGTTTGTATGTGTATGTGTACTGTATTTGTGTCTCTGTGTTCCTCACTTCTGCCAACACTTTTCTTTCGGTTTCTTCTTTTTTCTCCCTTAGTCTCCGCCTCTCCCTCCCTCTCTCAATAAATACTAAAGATAGCTAGTGATCCCAAGAAAAGAACAGATGAGACTATGCGCAGATGAAGAGGGAGAAAAGGCAGGCAGAAGAGGACGAGGGTAGCCTCTGCAGGATAAACACTGCTTTGGCACTAAGCCTCCTTATCCGTTAAAAACCGCTGAGCTGATTCTTGTCAGATTTTACATGGTAATCCGATGAGCGTGAGAAAACAATAAACAACAAAATTTCATAGATAGTGAGGGGGGGGAGAAAGAGAGAGACACAGAGACAGAGAGTAAAGGGAGAGAGAGATTTCCACTGTCATCTGTTTGGAGATTAGGTTCATTTGCTCAACTAGCGGTGCTTAAGTTATCCAGATTAAAAGCTGTCCAAGGCTTTGTCACGCCTCAACCAGCACCAGGGATAATAAGGCCTTACCTTGGAAAAGATTAAGCTGCGATTAAGCAGATCAGATACAATAATGAAATGTGATCACATCAGCCCAAGACCAACCAAAGCCGGACAAGCTGTCGGATGTAAATGGTGTAAATGATGGTTACACAACCGCGCCACCACAGAGGATTTCCCCAGACTGATGTCAAGTCCCCGTTCTGCATCTGCAACGGTGTGACAAGTGAATTTAGAAACCATTTACAAGTGTTCTATTTGCAATAAACGGTACATTCTGAACTTAGTGTAAAGCCCCTTTCAAGACGACAGAACGGAGAACCTACACTGCCGCCAGGGTTTCTGTTGCCCAACTGTCAGGAAGCTTTTGTCACTATACAGGTGTGGAAAACATTGATGGTTTTGATGCTGACGTGTATTGGTTTTTACATCACACACACACACACACACACACACACACACACACACACACACACACACACACACACACACACACACAAATAAAAACATCTTGTTAAAAAAACCTTACACACAGAATATCCACCTTCCATTTCCCTCCCAAGACAGTGGCTGAATGTCTAGATAAAGCTAGTGTGTTCTTTACTTCAGCTTTGTGGTTGGGCTGCAAAGCGAGGTAGCGACGGTATGAAACCCCCAGACACAGTCCCTGGTGTATAAGGATTCATCATGAATGGCAACATATTCCAATCCTTACATAGTAGACAAGTATTCACGAGCCCCCTGGGTCTTGGTCAAAGGCTCTGTACTAAGTAGGGAATAGGGTTCCATTTGGAATCCGGAGCACAAGGTGCATATAACAGATGGATGGTTGTATTCCTCCTGGTTTTAGACCAAGCAGAGCCTATATGTGCTCATAAGATCATACGTGAGGTCATAAGAGGACGCTTTCTCCCCCAGAGAACATAAAGTTGGGAAAAAGGGCTTGAAATATATATCTTTTTTAAATACACTAATATTCACACTATTACAGTTTTCAGATATCAGCTGTAAAATAAGCAGGATGCTGATCACCGACTACATGAAACAACAATAAGAATCTTCCTGTTCCAAACACCCGTTCTGCCTACAGATTTGTATCAACTTCTTTTTGTAAGATAGAAGTGATTCGTCCCTCTGTGACCGAGAGAAAGTGGAGTCTATGAAATTATTTAGTTCTTTTTTTATGTTGAGAGCTATGAATCCCTCTGAGAACATCATAGCTAGACTGTTCCGGTTTATATGCGCTATTTCAAGCACATCTACTATGGCGCATGCACACAGAGGAAATAATTATTTTGTCTGGATAGTCCCAAAACTGTGACGTGTTGCTCCCTTAGCCTATAAATAATTTCCTATGTCTGTAAGCGTCATAGCTGTGCTACGAAAACACAAATGAACCAGTAACTGGTGGAGAGGAGGGAGGGGGTAGATGGTACTGTTTAGAGGAGGTGGAGGACAGGAGGGGGTGGATGGTACTGTTTAGAGGAGGTGGAGGACAGGAGGGAGTAGATGGTACTGTTTAGAGGAGGTGGAGGACAGGAGGGAGTAGATGGTACTGTTTAGAGGAGGTGGAGGACAGGAGGGAGTAGATGGTACTGTTTAGAGGAGGTGGAGG
>JACXGI010018444.1:0-13245 GCA_016801175.1 Esox masquinongy | reverse complement strand
CAGTCCATGTGGATGGTCAGACTATCAGTATGAATGTAGAGAACAGTCCATGTGGATGGTTAGACTATCAGTATGAATGTAGAGAACAGTCCATGTGGATGGTTAGACTATCAGTATGAATGTAGAGAACAGTCCATGTGGATGGTTAGACTATCAGTATGAATGTAGAGAACAGTCCATGTGGATGGTCAGACTATCAATATGAATGTAGAGAACAGTCCATGTGGATGGTCAGACTATCAGTATGAATGTAGAGAACAGTCCATGTGAATGGTTATACTATCTGTATGCCTACGAGTTGTTTTGCTCCTTTTCCCAACGTCAGCTAGAAAAAGAATGGTTTCAGGACAGCATGCTGAAAGCTGATTATGGCATTCCTGTTTTAATATACAGACGGTTATCAGGGACGCGGCTTGTTCTCAACAACGGCACCACATCAATGAAACACATATTGCTTCGCATAGTGGAAAAGGACAACAAAGAACAGGACAAGTGAACAGAAGTGTCACAACTCAGCGCAGAATGTATACATAATTTTTTTTTAAATATACGAGACCATCAATAATAATAGAAACTATCACTCTTTCCATTAGCGGCAAGGAGAACATGCAGTTAGTGCAGCATTGTGTATATTTGAAATCTTTATGGTAGAATACGTTCTGCGTTTTAAATATATAGCTAATCTAGGCTATATATGTTTGAATATTTACACTTTTATTGGGTCAGTAGGTTGTACAGTGGGCCTATAGTATAGGCTAGTATTACGTGCATATTGTTGAGCGGGAGGGTTTGTCTTTGAGACAAAATGCGCTCAATCTACTTTTTAATCTGCATTTTGAATCAGGAAGGTCATGTTTTTTTCCGAAGGCTCAGGGAGGGTGATGTGAAAATATATTTTGCTTGGGGGAAGGTCAACCATTTTCATATTTTCGGGGGCTTTATTCCCAGATACCTAATGTCATGAATAACAATCAGTCTCTTAGTTGACACTTGCCACTAGCCATGAGTGATTAGTGCAACGAAATTACCAGAAAAACTTAGTTAAAGAAGTGAGGAGATGCCATGGGAATCTCATTGGCAAATGAGAATTGAGGAAGGTACTGTATAACCCTCCATCAATCAGGCTGCTGCTAAACTAATCACCAGGAAATTCCTTGAATAGAGTTGTTTCTCATGTCCCTGTTTCGGTAACGTTATTTTAACAGTATCTCATTCTAACATTAACGCATGTTAGCTAGATACGCACTGCACCACCGTAATGTCATTCTTACCGGTCTTTGTGGGATTTCTAGAGTTTCACAAATTTAGACGTTGTGGCTAACACATCAGTTATTTTAGTTTTGCTATCCCGTCAAAGTCAAGTTGCAAGTGTTTTCCCTTTTAACAAGTCAAGTCTCAAGTCGCAAAATATGTGACTCAAGACCTCTGATATGTGTGTGTGTGTGTGTGTGTGTGTGTTTATCTCTTCACCTTAACTCTGGTATGTGTGTGTGTGTGTCTCTTCACCTTAGCCCTGGTATGTGTGTGTGTGTGTGTGTGTGTTTGTCTCTTCACCTTAGCTCTGGTATGTGTGTGTGTGTGTCTCTTCACCTTAGCTCTGGTATGTGTGTGTGTGTGTCTCTTCACCTTAGCTCTGGTATGTGTGTGTGTGTGTGTGTGTGTGTCTCTTCACCTTAGCTCTGGTATGTGTGTGTGTTTGTCTCTTCACTTTAGCTCTGGCCCCTCAGCTGGCCTCTGCCTCTGCTGCCATGGCTCTCTGTAGCTGTTGGGGCAGCTTCACATCCTTAATCTCCACACGCTCCACCTTGATGCCCCACGGGTCAGTAGCCTCATCCAGACTGGCCTATAGGAAGAGAACAGCAAATTACATGAAAACGTTATCACAAAGCCCTATTACACCTCATCCAGACTGGGCTATAGAAGGACAACAGAAAATGACAGATTATTACAACTTATCCATGTAGGCCTATAGGGTGTTCAGTTGCCATAAAACGTAGCAACATAGCAAAACATCTCACCTGATGCTTTGGGACGTCAAACATATCTAGCATAAAATAATTATATCTGTACTATAAATGTCATCAAGCCTTTTGTAATAATGTATTGCAGTGGTTCAGATAATCATTTATGTATGACAAGATACCAATCAATGACATGTGCTGTAGAGGGCAGGTTGGTCACAGAGGAAGACAGAGATAATCTTATGGCCTTAATAAGATGACATGGCACCAGGCCTAAAGGAGCAAGACACAGCATGCATTTTGTCTGGATGTTACCCTTACTGTGTTAAAGAATAGATCAGGCTGTAATGAAGTGTGTGTGTTTTAACTTGTGTAAAGCCTTGCATTTTTGGTAACCAAAGAGCAGAAATTAACAAGTGGAACATTATATTACAATTTATTAGACAACATACGCTCCAGAATATTAGCTGTAGATTTTTCTATATTCATGCTGTAGGAGATGACCTAATGTCAGAGTACAGAATACAGAGCACAGTCAGTTTCTGGGGTTCTAGCTTCTTTGTTCTACAGTATATTCTACGGTTATATATCGGAATGCAAGTCTAGATACACCCTTGCATTAGAACAGAACATTAGGACAGGTTATTAGTTCTAGGTTTCTAAACCTGTATAAATGCAGTAAAAGAATGAATGGATCTTTACTGAAACATAAGATGCTGTTGTGGAAAGCTTCTCATTGGCCCCCATGAAAATGTGCCTTAATTTTGGCTACAGCATGGTATTTAAACCTATTTCACATTATGTCGGGGTAAAAGTCTGAGCATGATTCTTGATGTTACAGCTCTGGAAAAAATTAAGAGACCACTGCACATTTTTCTTTCCTTTCCAAAAAAGTTGAAAAGGAAAAAGTTTTGAGTGAGGAACAGAAGCGTTCAATTTGCAGTGGTCTCTTAATTTTAACCCTTCTGTTCCTCACCCAAAACCTTCCTTTGCAACTTTTTTGGAAAGGAAAGAAAAAGGTCCAGTGGTCTCTTAATATTTTCCAGAGATGTATGTATTTTGAAGAAGAATACAAATTGTCTGCCAGTGTTTTCTGATTACATGCTGCATTCATCTTGCCATCAATTTTCACAAGATTCCCCGTGCCTTTAGAGTTCACACACCCCCAAAACATCAGTGAGCCACCACCATGCTTCACAGTGGGGATGGTATTCTGTTCACTATAGGCCTTGTTGACCCCTCTCCAAACATAGCGCTTATGGTTGAGACCATAAAGCTCTATTTTGGTCTCGTCACTCCAAATTACAGTGTGACAGAGGCTGTGAGGCGTGTTAAGGTGTTGTCTCTTAAAATTAAGAGACCACTGCAAATTGAACGCTTCTGTTCCTCACTCAAAACTTTCCTTTTCAACTTTTTTGGAAAGGAAAGAAAAAGGTGCAGTGGTTTCTTAATTTTTTTCCAGAGCTGTAAAAGAAAGTTTTTTTGTATGATCGGTCATATTTTCAAAATCAATGCCAAAATGTCACAATTTCTGCCAGGGTATGCAAACTTATGAGCAGAACTCTATGTTCATGTCACCAATCAACTGACTGAAAATTACTTTGACCAGCACCATGTCTTTTTCTGGCTATGCCATCAGCATTAACCGGACTTAGAATTTAGTCTCTTATAAACCTGAGATACTTTTCTCAAATGTCCAACAGCATTTTATGTTTTGTGTTTGGTATTAGTTTCTCAAAAAACCCTCAGTATGTAAAAAAAAAACAAGCTAAATATATGAAAATCTGAATTTAGCTACCACTTTGAGGGCAAGTTACAATAAATCGGTTACTAAGGATTTGACAAATATCCATCTTGTCAGAACATTCTGACTGTGTCAACGACGGGATCCTTCTTCAGAGCGACAGACCTTTCAACCTTCCCAATCAGGGATTTGATCTAGCAACCTTTTGATTACTGATCAGGTGCTTTAACTAACAGGATACCCTGCTACCCCAAAAACCTGTTCTAGGGTTCTGGGTTCTACATGTTATGGCATGTGACATGCTCCTGTACCTGCATGCTGTTTGAGATGTTCTCGTGATCTGACAGTAGGTCAGCATGGTTCTTGGTTCCCAGGATGTTTCTCAGGGTGGTCTCAGGCAGGAGGCGGACTGAATAGTCTCCGTTGGATGCATTAGTCACCGGAAAGATGGGGTCACTGACCCGGAAGTACACCACCCCGTCAACAGACACAGTCACTGAGTCCTTAGTGAAGAAGATATCTGCCAGGAAGTGAGAGATGGAAAAAGATGAGTGAAGGGGGTAGTAAATATAAATACAGAGACAAGAGAGAGAGAGAAAGAAAAGGAAAAAAGTGGTAGGAAGAGTCAATAATTAAACACATTAAACTACACACACACACACACATGCACACACAACAAATGAACACACACAAATATGTGGTAAGAGAAAAAATGTGTTTTCTCTTACCTGGTCTCTTACATTTCTGGCTTGTGATGTGGCCTAGTTTGAGGATGACAACTATCTACAACACAACACAATACAGAGTTAAAATAAGTCTTAAACTGCTGAACAATCTACAACACAACACAATATAGAGTTAAAAAAGACTCAAAATGCTAAACTATCTACACGCTGAAAATATTTCCTTGAGTAGTTTTATGTAGTATTTTTTTGTATCTTGGTTGATCTTTTTTGAGAAAGTCAAGCTCACAATATCAGCACCAAGTATGTTTTCTGTATTTTCTGGGCTTGAGATTAAATTAATCGATGGACAGTGTGATCATTATGTTAATGATGTGTTATTATGTGTCTCACCTTAACTACAAACCAGAAGGCCCAGGAGAAGTTACAGAAAGTCCAGACACCACACATGATAACAGCAAACCAGCCACAGCAACCCAGGCCCTCTGTACACTGTTCAACTAATGCATTGATAAATTAATTAATGGAACAAAGTTAAGAAAAAGATGAACAGCAACTGGTAGAGATTTATATGACATGTAACACAATTGCTAGCTTAAGATGCGCTAAAAATTAAAACTTGTGTGAAAACACTTACATATCAGATCATCTCTGACCGTGGCTCCTCGTTTCATACCACTTTTCATTTGATGCTCCACTTCCATGTATGCTTCTTGTAGTGTATGAGAGAAAGGTTTCTGTCTGAAAGGTGTGTGCGTGTATGTCAAAAACGCATATCAGAGAGGGTTGTGTGTGTGAGAGAGGTGTGTGTGTGTGTGTCAGAGCGATGGGAGTAGCAATGTTTATAAAGTAGGCTCTGCCTGGAGAGGGTGTGGCCTAAGCCCTAGGAAAAAAAACACAGCAACTGAATATACAGGTACAGTATGAATAGGGACGGGTGGGCGTGCTTTAAGTTACTGGAGCTATTCTCATATTAAGCAATATTTGTTGTGTAAAAGCAAGTCCAGGTCCTATTTATGAATTATTCCTTTACTCTTTTTTTATGTGCTGGTAACCTAGGTGACAGCATGGTAGATATAGATGATTAACCCCACAACAGTATTTTGAAGTGTGTGAGATGGGCTAGTCAATTAACTTGCCTCAGCCGAGCCTTTGAGCCTGAGTAAGAAATATATACCCTAACTCCCTGAACCAAATTTGTGGAAAAAAATCACACAATTTTTGGATGAGCTGAACATCTGTCTCGTATCTGACATTCCAAAATCACCTCCAGGCTTATGAATACAGCATGCAGAAGTATCTGTGTGGTTGTGTTAGGTAATCTTTGATGAGGTAGGCATACAGAATTGTTTGAAAATGGCCCGTGACAGGTGTCAAATCAGCTGGTTTGACTATCGGGTGCATAGCGGTGGGTTGGCCAAGAGACCTGAGTTTTAATCTCCCAAGGAAAAAATTCTTGATAGACAAACTGCAACAAAAATCTGTTGTGCTTTTGAGCAAGGCGCCATGATGAATGAATGCAAATGTGCCTGTTTTGTTTACCTCTGATACATTCAAAAATTGCTAAAGTATTCCAGGTTTCAGGTTTTTCTAAAGATTTGTGTCAAATAAATATATCATGGTCTGAAGGTGCATGTCTGTCAATTTTTTAGATGGTGATTTGTAGAAAAATTGTCAGATAAGTTCAGGGTTGATGGGATGTAGAAGAGTTTAGGAGACAAAAATAATCTGGGTCCAAGGTTAATGACCGTGCAAAGTTAACTGCTGAGTAACTGGGTGATTCATGCTGTATATAGTGTAATCATAAGGGGTGGTCATTAACAAGAGGGTATTTTAGGATTTAAGTAGGATCATGATTAGCTTCTCTTCCTGCAATAGACACGACACATAAACCATTAAAGAATACTGAACTATAATTGACGAGAACTTTCCAAGGAAGGAGTTACAAGAAGGTAAAGTTAAACTTGGAAAAAAATACAAAGGACCTGTGTTGACAAAACACTTGGAAAAAGGAGACAGCAATACCCAAGGCACATATTTAGTTTCATCTATCAAACAGCCTCCATGTTTACACACACAGATCGGTTTACATAAACATTACAGTTGTAATTACACTTCTAATGTTTATCAGGTAAGAAAGGGGAGAGACATTAGGTGTTGTAGCTTAACTTGCTGTTTGTGTGGGTGAATTGAGATGAAATAGGGTGTCATGTAACTATTGCATACAATACAGTGTGATACCTTCAGTTTGTTTTGCCTTTGGGAGATGGTATGTCTGGTGGGATAGATGGAATGTCTGGTGGGATAGATGGAATGTCTGGTGGGATAGATGGAATGTCTGGTGGGATAGATGGAATGTCTGGTGGGATAGATGGAATGTCTGGTGGGATAGATGGTATGTCTGATGGGATAGATGGAATGTCTGGTGGGATAGATGGAATGTCTGATGGGATAGATGGAATGTCTGGTGGGATAGATGGTATGTCTGGTGGGAAAAATGGAATGTCTGGTGGGATAGATGGAATGTCTGCTGGGGTAGCTGGAATGTCTGCTGGGGTTGCTGGCATGTTTGGAGGGGTAGCTGGCATGTCTGCTGGGGTAGCTGGAATGTCATGTGGGGTAGCTGGTATGTCTGCTGGGTAGCTGGTGCATCGGGGCACGCACATCCAGTTTCACAAACAGTTGTTTTCCCTCAGGATATAAGGCTCCTCAACCAGCGACACTGATCCATGATCATACTGATCACACATGAACACTCCAGATGCTCTGATGTTCTTTCAGCTACATTTAATGGGCATTGGAATATTTCTTTGCATGTACCATTCATAAGCAAATTACACTCATATGTATCAATAATACTCAATACTTCTACCATACTGATCATACTCCCCTTCCTGCTCTTTCTAACATTGCTGCTAGTTTACATTGTTATGTATATCTATATTGCCATATCTATAATATTCAATACTACTACCCAGATTGCTCCTAGTTTACAGTACTCTTTTTAAATGCCACAAAAAAGCCCGGTTACAATTTGCCCGACAACATCTTGACACGCCTCACAGGTTTTGGCACACTGTAATTTGGAGTGACGAGACCAAAATAGAGCTTTATGGTCAACCATAAGCACTATGTTTGGACAGGGGTCAACAAGGCCTATAGTGAACAGAATACCATCCCCACTGTGAAGCATGGTGGTGGCTCACTGATGTTTTGGGGGTGTGTGAGTTATAAAGGCATAGGGAATCTTGTGAAAATTGATGGCAAGATGAATGCAGCATGTTATCAGAAAATACTGGCAGACAATTTGCATTCTTCTGCATGAAAGCTGCGCAAAGGACGCTCTTAGACTTTCCAGCACGATAATGACCCTAAGGACAAGGCCAAATTGACCCTCCAATGGTTACAGCAGAAAAAGGTGAAGATTCTGGAGTGGCCATCACAGTCTCCTGACCTTAATATCATTGAGCCACTCTGGGGAGATCTCAAACGTGCGGTTCATGCAAGACAACCAAAAACTTTGCATGACCAGGAGGCATTACTCTATCAACTGGGAGATCAATGCTATTTTCAGCTAGAGCACTCCACATCATCTGGGAGATTGATGCTGTGTTCTGTAAATGCTGCAGAAAGTTTAATGGAACCCAACCAACACAAAGGTACCACATAATGAAAGATACCATAGGGAAAAAATCCTGAATGTCATTGCCCACCATAAACACCCCTATTTCGTCTTTTTTCTTTTGCATTTCACAATATGTCGATTGAAGAAATGGAGTATGATGTCTGCCTGTGTTTGGAGATGATCCACTTTGTTATATCAGATGTTTTTGACTAGGGGTCAAGGACGCTGTCCCTGTTCTATCCTCCATGGTTAGCTTTCTATTTTATCACAATTACAAAGCCAATAACATAATTATGGCACATGACATACAGTATACATATTTAACACATGAACTGTCCAATAACACAGATCACAGTCCTCTTATTGTCAAGTTTCTTCAACTAGTAATTTGCTTAATATTTCACAGAGAAGTCCCATTGTATTTTTCCATACATTTGGTTAGAATTGGCAGCAAGATGTGCCCTGGGGGTAAATACTGGCTGGCAACCATAAACACTTAGGTCAACCCCTCGTTGGTTTGTTCCACTGCGTAGTGGAAAAGATGTCTTGGAAACCATAGAAAATGAACTGATATATGGCTGTGTCGTCATGGAAACAGAGATCAGAGGCGGAGCTGAATGAACCCTTTTGGACAGGTAGGTGAACCCTGAGCTCAGTGGGTAAATACTGGCTGAAACCATAAACACTTCTTAAGCCTCGACCCCTTATTGATATCTTCACTCCATAGTGGAAGTGCTGTAATGGAAACAGGAATCAAATCTGCTTTGGACATGTGGCTTTACAACCCCTTACTTAAAAGAGCAATCTTTCATTAAAACAACAATGTTTACACCCACCCACTGCTTATGCAAACAATTAAAGACAGGCCAAACGATACAGACCCCCAATCAACTCCTGCCATATTATGAGAGTACAACATAAGATAAAATGGGCATATACAATGACTAGATGATTTTTCTTAAACATGTTAAATATAATCTCCCTGACATTATGAAGTATTAGTGTGCTGCACACAGCAAGATGTGAGATCCAACCATTAGCAGATCCAACCATTAACTCTAACCATGTGAGATCCAACCATTAGCAGATCCAACTATTAAGCCTAACCATGTAAGATCCAACCATTATCAGATCCAACCATTAACCCTAACCCTAACCATGTGAGATCCAACCATTAGCAGATCCAACCATTAACCCTAACCCTAACCATGTGAGATCCAACCATTAGCAGATCCAACCATTAACCCTAACCCTAACCATGTGAGATCCAACCATTAGCAGATCCAACCATTAACCCTAACCCTAACCATGTGAGATCCAACCATTCACTTTCCTCCTTGCTTCCATGTCCACCAATTTAAGTCCTCTATCTTCATACTCAGCAGCAAGTGTAGACTTAACTATCCTTGCACCTTTTCCATTCCACAATAAGTCAGATATGATAGTACGCAGATCTCGTAACACCCATTCAGGCAACCCCGTCACCCCCAGGACATACACACATTTAGAAAACAATAGAGAATTAGTCACCACCACTTTCCCTTTTAATTTCAGTTTCCTCATCTTCCACACCCTCAGCGTTTGATTTTATTTAAAACCCCCATCCAAGTCATGTTGCATGCTTCCATCTCATCAATACCCAGAAAAAAGTGTTTTAATATAGCCGCCTGCCCTTTTAAATTGGTACTTACACCCAGTATCAGTGACCTTTCCTACCAACAACACTTCCGTCTTATCAACATTTACTTTTGCATCGGAGGCCTTTCCAAACAGTTCAAGGCACTCCATAATCCTATTAACACTGATCATATCCTTCACTGTACATGTTGTGTCGTCGGCATACTGATGCACCACACTGACAGCTCCCCCTGGCATCGCAATACCTTGTATTTGAGCATCCGCTTTAAGAAATACTGCCAATGGCTCTACTGACAAACAGTATAACGCAGCTGACAATGGGCAGCCCTGCCTCACTGACCTTCCTAGGGGAAATGCATCCGTTAGCAATCCATTACATTTCACTCTGCTAGTTGCAGAACTATACAACAGCTCTATCCAGGCTACCATCCGCTTCCCAAAACCAAATGTCTGAAGCGTCTGCATGAGAAAAGTATGCTCCATTCTATCGAATGCTTTATTCATATCTAGGTGCAATACAATACCCCCCTCCACAGCCATGTGTCTCATCACATCTCTGACTGTACATATTATGTCAGCCACATCTCTCCCTGGGACACTGTTAGCCTGTGTCTCTGCGATAATTCCTCCCATGACTCTGTTGATTCTCGTCGCTAGGACCTTGGCTAAAATCTTATAATCCACATTTAATAGGCATAATGGCCTATAATTCTCCAGCTTTGCCCTACTTCCCTTATTCTTATATAGCATAGTTATCAGCCCTGTGGCCAATGACCCTGGGACTTCTTGGTTCAGCTCCATATTTCTATGGGGCTCTAATAAAACAGGTGCCAGTATATCTGCAAAGGTTTTGTAGAATTCACGTGTTAAACCATCAGAGCCCAGACTTTTATCTGCATAGATGATATGGCTTCTCGTATCTCAGCGACTGTTATGTCTGCGTCACACATCCTTTAATCTTCTTCCGATAGCCTGGCATCAAAATAACCTAACACTTCCGCTATGGATCTTTGCTCCGGATGACCTCTTTTATAGAGTTCTTGATAAAAACATTCAACAGTATCTAAAATACCCACCAGGTTCTCAACCTTCTTTCCCTTCTCATCCTCAAGCTCTGCTATGTAATTACTAACCTGCCTTCTTTTTTCCAACCCTAAGAAGAAAGCAGTACATTTCTCCCCTTCTAGCGCATATTGCACTCTACTTCTCACCACCGCCCCCCTGCATCTCCCCTTTTCAAATTTGTTCACTGCCTCTTGAGCTTTAATTAAACTTGCTATATCATAATAGCTCTCACTTTCTGTTCGGTCAATCTCGAGGTCCAGTTTCCTACGCAACTGTATACCTTCCCTCTGTAAGAAAAAGTTCCTTCGTTTTGCATATCTCACACTGAACTATTTTGTAGTAGACTTCAGCCCCTCCCACCACACCCCGGTATTTAGTTGTTTTAAAGGATTTGTGAGTTCGTATCTAATCTGCTCAATAGCCAAATCAAAATATCGATCCTCTTTCAGTAAACATGCATTTAAACACCATACCCCGCCTCCTCTGCTAGGTAGACTATAACCCAGTTTAAAAAATTATAGCAGCATGGTCACTTAGGGAATTTAATTTATATCTGATGTCCTGTACCTGTTTTAAAACATTATCAGTAGCTAAACAATAGTTTAGAATCTCGAGATGCCAATGCTTTATATTGCGGGCCGGCTGAACTAGGCTTGCCTGGTTTCTAGTTCAATAATATTACCAAAATGGATATCTCTCATATTTTCATACTCCATCTTCTTAGTTTAAATAATAAAGTGGTACTTTCATGGCCTATCAAGCTATTCCCCCGAAACAGCCACCCAGAAAACGGCCTTCACCTATTTCATAGAGAAAGTCGTTCCCCGTGAGTTATCCCAGAATTTTTTTTTAAACCCATCCAAATTTAACCACCGCTATTCGTGACGCCAAATGTAAAAGAAAATTAAATCGGTCTTGAGTCCAAAATTCTATAAAGGTTTTTTTAATTTTTACAAGCGCATGGGATAATCGATATACGGCGCTGCCCGCCATATTTCGTGTCCCTGTTAATCAATTGTTTTTTTCAGATAATGTTTTGAGATGTGTCCTGTCACTTCCTCACCAACACTTTCAACAGGTTAAGCTCATTTCAGAGTAGATTGTAATAAAAAAATAGAGTATTTCTGTCAAACACAGGGAAGGACTTTGCCCACATATTAATGGAAAGCGATTTTCCAAAAAAACTAAACTAACAGTGGTTCCAGTGGGAATCGAACAACCAACCCTGGCAGTAAAAGCCCACAGCTTTTTTTTTTTTTTTTTTAATTTTTTAAAAAACATTTCTATAATTGTGCACCCCGTTTCACCAAAATTAGAAAGAAAAATTCATCCAGTAATTCTAATCGAAAATTATAAGTGGTCCCTCCACCCTCCCTTCTCAATATTAATCCACTCCCTTCAACAAAAGCCTCATCAAAATTCCCCATTTCACTTTTGCTCAGCATATCTATGTGTTTTTGAAACATTGACACAAAAATTCTCCACACGTCAAGTCAAGTCAAATTTATTTATAAAGCATTTTTAAAAACAACTTATGTCAACCAAAGTGCTGTACAGTCAAAACATATAGCCAATTAAACATATTTATAGGACATAACAAACATAAACAGAACTTCCTACCCATTTGCAGACTCAAATGCTAAAGAAAAAAGATAGGTCTTAAGGTGGGTTTTAAAAACGTTGCTACTAGTAGAGGACCTAATATATAAAGTTAGGCTGTTCCACAACTTTGGAGCAGCAACAGAAAAGGTACAATCTCCTTTAAACTTCAAACGTGACCGAAGAACGCACAAAAGCAGTTTGTTGGACGACCTAAGGGTCCTTGAGGAAGAGTGCTGGCTAAGGAGGTCTGAAATATAGGAGGGTGCTGATCCATGTAGGTCATTAATAACAAATAAAAGAACCTTAAAATCAATCCTATATTTAACAGGTAGCCAGTGGAGAGAGGCCAGTACAGGAGTGATGCTTTCTCTCTTTTTTGTACCAGTTAAAAACCTAGCAGCTGCATTTTGAACAAGCTGAAGGCGGGACAAGGTATACTGACAGATTCCCATATACAAAGAGTCACAATAGTCCAGATGGGAGGAAATGAACGCATGAATAACTGTCTCTAAATCCTTAAAAGAAAGAATGGGTTTCAATTTGGCAATGGCCCAGAGTTGGAAAAAGTTGCCTCTGACAACAGCATTTACTTGTTTATCAAAATTGAGATCTGAATAAAAAATTATCCCGAGATTTTTTGCATAGCTACAGTATCTCACAAAAGTGAGTACACCCCTCACATTTTTGTAAATATTTGATTATATCTTTTCATGTGACAACACTGAAGCAATGACACTTTGCTACAATGTAAAGTAGTGAGTGTACAGCTTGTATAACAGTGTAAATTTGCTGTCCCCTCAAAATAACACAACACACAGCCATTAATGTCTAAACCACTGGCAACAAAAGTGAGTACACCCCTAAGTGAAAATGTCCAAATTGGGCCCAAAGTGTCAATATTTTGTGTGGCCACCATTATTTTCCAGC
>JACXGI010018443.1:0-13251 GCA_016801175.1 Esox masquinongy | reverse complement strand
TGGACGGTGCTAGGAAGGAGAGCCTGGAATACTCTGGACGGTGCTAGGAAGGAGAGCCTGGAATACTCTGGACGGTGCTAGGAAGGAGAGCCTGGAATACTCTGGACGGTGCTAGGAAGGAGAGCCTGGAATACTCTGGACGGTGGGTGAGCTCCGACGGGGCACAACAACCTCTGATTAGAACTAATCAGGTGGTTATAAAGGGGTGGGGGGGGTAGGAAATAGACAAGCAAAGTCTAAACAGGTGTAGTGTTTTTCTTTTCTGTTCATAGACGGTGAGTATTAAATCTGCTCCTGTCCGCCTTTGTGAGGGCCCGAAGGCAGAGTGATTGTCAGCTTTCCAGCCAGAAGCCGTTTTCGTTCTGAATTTGCTCCATTTGAGTTCTGTTTTATGTTAATAACTGCCTTCGGGCACCTCACCAATTCACTCGTGTTTGTACTCTGTGCTCCTCACTCGCTACAACTAGTTGCTGATTTAAAACATGTTTTCTGCAATTCCACAAATGTTACCATGGATTAGAGAGAGCATTTTAGTTTTAAAGGTAATTTCCATGTGTTAATCTGATATCTTTATTTTCGAATGTTCTTCTGTTGTGATGTGATATCTAAGTGACTCAAACATTACAACAAAATCAAAGAGTTTAAAATCATTACCCTGGTGGTTGATTTGGACAAGTTATAAACAGCTGTCCAAGGTCTACAATAACTTATATGACAGAAGGAAAACTGCTGATGCAGCTTCTACATTCTGCTATCAAAATTTAATGATAGAAAAAAATGAGGGGGGGCTTCAAAACCCACAGTTCAGAACCGTTGATTTATAATATTTTAGGAGTTTGTCCTCCCGTTGTGTCGTCTGGGTGTTTGTCTGTGCCCAACATCAGGTAGAGTGAAAGGGGATTCATTGGTCGTGCAGGATCTCTCTTTCCGTCACTGAGTGCAGAGCTGAGAGACTGTGGATCCGCGGTATCTGAGAGCTCTTTCCAATTACATCAGGACAGGGAAGGGGCTGGGGCTGCCTGGCACATATTGACTGCCCACTAAATCTTGTTTATACTGTGCCATGGGGTCAACAAGTGTGACTGCTGCAGCCCACTACTGGCAAAACAGATTGCAGTGGGACAGGGAAGGAAGGCGCTAGCTTCCAGCCCCCACCCAGGCCTGCTCTGTCCGGAGATATCTATGGTGCTGAAACATCAGTCAGTCTTCTGCCCTGTCTGAGGAACACACTGACAGACTCAGAAACTCGGAGATACTCACAGAATGTGCCTACAAGGATTTATGTCCCCACAATAGATGCCAGGAGTGCCTACAAAGGAGGAGGGCAAGGGCAAAACTCTGAATCTATCAGATCAGTTCAAGCAAGGTTAATTGTAGGGAAATGATTATGATGTACACAAGGCCGGTTTAGTGACGACCTCATTCCTCGGATCAAAGCAGTCCCAGACTGTCTAAATAACAAAATAAAGGAAATTCATTTCTAAAGATTTTTATGTGAGACAGTTATATTTTATCTGGGACAGCCAAGGACATATTAGCCCCTTGACCTCCCAT
The DNA here is from genome assembly GCA_016801175.1 of Esox masquinongy. Lineage (NCBI taxonomy): Eukaryota > Metazoa > Chordata > Actinopteri > Esociformes > Esocidae > Esox > Esox masquinongy. Next base: position 11,697 of record JACXGI010018443.1, on the reverse strand, counting down.
TTCCTCTTGCCTGTGAGTCTCAGGAGTTTGGTCTGACCATTAAGCTGGCCAAACTGTGCTGCTAAACATAGCAGGATGTCTTGCATTGTGGATGTGGTGATACATTAGTGCGCAGAGAACTTGTACTTTCCTTTTTTATAAAAAAGCAGTTGCCAAAATCTGAGGGGTTGCAAGACAACTGTTTCTTACAGGATGCAAGGTCAAGCAGATTTGGGTGCTTCAGAATTCTGTACAACCTCCCCACCCCTCCCCCAACATACTGCCTGACATTAAGATCACGTTCAGTGTCCTTGTGGGGCAGGGGTAAACTCTCTTTGCAAGATACCTTTAGCTAATTTGTATTCCAAAACATGCACGACGCCACCTTGATCAGGTTGCATCATGATGCTTTGGCTTTCCGTCTTCTTTGATGTTTAAAAAAACAAAAACTCTTACTTAGTTTTTGACATCGGAGGAAAGAGTGCTCAGACAATAAACTCTCAGAAACCAGCTCACACCATTCCCCCCTCAAAGGTTGTCTCAGAACGCCTCAGTCTTTCCTCTGTCTTGCTTAGGGAAAACCTTGGGAAAAGCACTGCTGAATTTGTCAACCCCAATGAACCCGTGAGTTCTCCCGAGCGGCATAATATGTTTAAACTAAGTGGAGAAAAAAATAACAGCCATGAGATTGAATAACCCGAAAGTTTGAAATGAACCTAAATGGATTTTTACCCTGAGAATGGAGCCTTTTAGGCTGAAATTGCCTGCATGTGTTGTGATACTTGATAGATACCTTACATATTCCATTCTTCATAATTTCATGTGTGGAGGGAAGTCTGTCTTTTTTCATTCGATTTTAAGCTCTTCATTGATGTAAATGGTTGTGGCATGGGGAGATTATGAGCCCTCTGAAAAATGTAAAATGCTTTTAACAACACACAATTGTATAATTTACATTTATGTCTGTAATGGAACTTTATCTTGTTTGATTCCTTAGTAATGGAGATAAAGACACTACATTACAGAAGGATTACTGACTGCACATAAAAAGTTTATCCTTGAGAGACTGTCTGAGAATAATATTAAATTGTGTTTTTTTTCCCATTAGGTTTCACCTCCATTCCAACACCCAATACAGTTTTAGGGCCTTGAGGCATTAGTTCATATAAAGAGTGGGGACCTCATATAAAATCTATGCCTGAGGGATATTTTGCTTCTTGAAAGGGTGACTACAATACAATATAGTGTTCGTACACACAGTCGAGCCAAGTGTATTTATTTTAAATCAATATCTCCAGTATTCATAGTAGCAGTGTGTCAGTAAGCTGCTGTAGTAATATGAAAATGAGAGATGACAGTTGAAAGGAGGATATGAGTGCTTGGGGGTTCAAAGAGGTAGCAGCACGAGGGCGGGGGGTTGTGGGGGCGCAAGGGGATTTTGTGGGGGTGGTTGGGGAATGTGAATTCTCACACCATTACAAAGACAGCCATCTCATCTAACACTGGCCTTTTTTAAAGAAATACATCTGTATCACAGAATTACCCACAATGCATGAGTTCGGCTATGGTAGTAGGGGAAATCGATAGCAGAGGGCTGTTATGTAGAGTGTTACAGAGGTAAAGTAAACACTGTGGAGCAGTAAGTGCACAACTAGCAGATAGAAGGGCTTTTCCTGTAACCACTTTCTGAGAGAATAGACTGTATAGAACAGCTGTGTTTCAGTGGTGCGTGATGCTGGGTGGGTGGGTGGGTGGGGTCTGTATTGCACATAGTTAATTCAACATTCATCATCATTCTACTAGAGTTCGGGGGGGGGACCTCTACGCTGGCGTCAGCAGCCGCTGCGGACCGATACAGCGGCAGAGAGGCAGTTTTATGACCAGTAACCACGGGCCCTGCATGAGCTGCACAGTAAAATAAAGCCCATTGTGAAGACACAATTACTTATAGAAATTAAAAAGCCATACCAAAATGTGAAAATGGTCTCACGGTGGTTTTCAGAGAAAGTGGTTCCACTTCCAACACTTTCCCTCCTTCCTACCTTCCCCTCTCTCCATCCTTCCCTCCTGAACATTCTTGGTAAATCTCAGCCGGTCCTTCATGATTAAATCTGAAATGGGAGCTGAATACCCTCCATTCTAAAGATAATTAATATTAACTCCCTCACTATATCGGCCGACCTTCGTTAAAGACCTCAAAGAGGCTCGTCTGTTGATTATGTCGAACGCCCTCTTCTGTAGAAACAGGTCATCAACCAAGGTGAGTAAAACAATATTTAAAAAAAAAAAAAAAATATATATATATATATATATATATATATATATATATATATATATATATATACAATATTGTAGGATAGACATATAAAACTGAGCTGGGTCATTGTGATTTCAGAAAGGATGTGTTTGTGTGTGTGTCACCAATACAGATGTTCCGTCAGGGGATTGGACCTTACAAGGCACATTGAGGCAACAGCAGTGCCATTAGACATCAACCCATATGCTGTGTGTTTATCATACTTGCATAGCTTGGCTCAGAGAATTTCATTTATCAGTCCTGCATTATTTAGTTCTGTCACTGCAACTCCACAAGGTATTTTAAACATGGAATACATTAAGGATGAAGAACGCCGCGCCGATTCATGAACATGAATATTCCTCCACTTTAATAAGCATATTGCAGCTGCCCCTAGAATAATTATCTGAGCACCAATTTCCAAATAACTGTACTAAGAGTTAAAATAATCTGCTCTTAAATCATGCTGACGGCAGCTGTTTTTGCTTAGAGACCCAGTACAGTATGCACATTATGAGGCTGTTCTTGGCCAATACATTATTACTGTGTGCAAGAGGACATCTGTATGGATGAAATATTACTGGAAACTGAATTCCACGCATTTTACTTTCTGGCAGTGAATTCCACTCTCAAAATAAATGAGAGTATAGAGACTACAATGCAAAGCTACTATTGTTTTATGACCTATGACCTGAGAGCATTTTAGGTTACTATTTTTTTACAACACCATTTGACTTAAAGCTGGATTCGGTTGTTTAATTGACGACAAAGCATTCTCCCTGTACCTTTTTCAGTGAAAAGCTGCAGGATGGGTGTAGATAAATTTAAAAACTCAAAAATTAAACTCTGACATCAACAGACAGACCTATGAATGCAAGGACTAAGGATGTTGTAAACAAATGTACCTTGAATCATGTTTTGAGGCTGTAAAGTTAGTTAAACTGTGTTTAAAACATTTGAGTTGAGAAAGCTGATATTTTAGAAATTGGAAATAAAATACTGTATTGTTGAGCTTGTCCAGTAAGGTCTTATTAAAAGTAAATAACTATTCCGTAAAGGTGCAGTATATTATGTTCAAAAAGGGTCTGGCCTAGTATCAGGCCAATATAAAAGGAAATGCGTTGGTGTGTAAAAGCCATCAGTATGATGATTGTATTTCACTCCCAGTGTTCTCAACAAATAAATCAGATACCCTAGGATCTACATATCAATATTCTCATGACTTCTTCTGCTCAAGAGTGTCTTTCTTGATAGTCACAAATGACAGGCTATGTATCATGCTGGCGCCTTAAAAGAGACCCGTTTAATAACCATCCACTACTAAATAATGCAAATACTAAGAAGCTATGGCGAACAGGATTAGAAATCCGATGCATTACAGAGTCAGAGTGGGGAACGTCTGCTCTATTTACATGACGTGTGACTGCCCTAATTCTCATGGTAAGAGGAAGTCTCGGCACGCGTAACAACGAGATAATTCTCACCAGCCATCTCTGCAGCGCTGCGCCACCTGTCAACAGTGGATTCGCGCCGAGGGACTATGACGGTGCAGAATGAATGAATAATTATGACACTAAAAAAATACGTCCGTCTTACATGAGGGAACTGTGAGTCGTATGTGCTTTCATATGTTATAAAGCGAGAAGCTCTCCGTTTCTATGGCCGAGCACTAGTTTAATCAGTGAGCCGTGAGCACAAGCCTCAAGACCCAGATGGGCTGAGTACAAAAGGGCAAGCCAATTGCAGCTTCTAGCCAAGCAAATTGTTTGTTGTTCTATTTACCCCTAAGTTGCTTAAGAAAGATGTTGAGCAAGAAAATACACTTTCAAAGAATAAACAAAAAAATACCTCATCACTGCCTTGAAAACATTTTTTTAAGATGGAAAAAGGAGAATGGATATGAAAGGGTGCAGCAAATGCTGTACTGATAAGGTGAATATATGCGCCACCATAATTAGTCAACCACTATCACATGTGACTCACATGGCCGAGCAACAGGAACCAGAACCTGTACACTAGACGCATAGATTAGAGAGAATTGGGCTGAATGAGTTCCCAGTTGGGAACAACTGCCAATGGTTCACAACTTATTTTTGCTTTAAGACCCAAAATGAGCCCATTTGGTATTCCACCATCCCAAGTCCTCCCATGTCACCTTCTCCTCAACCCACTACAAGACCATGGTGCTTGCCTACAGAGCAGCAAGGGGAACTGTCCATCCCTGTTTTCAGGCTATTCACAACTACACGATATCTACCTGCTACCTCTGGTCTCTTGGACGTTACACCCCTACAGGAGGACAGCTCGTAATGATCATAGTGATTTAAGTTAGTTTAATGTACATAAATTACGGTCTGGGCATTGTCTGTCAGTTAGAAATACATTTAAATTGCTTCAGAATGAATGCAGCATTAAATTTGTATTGTCACTGATTTGCTCGACACTCACCTCATACCTGTATGAGAGTCATGGAAGGAATAGAATTAATGTCAAATTGGCATACCCTTCTGCGAGAGTAGAGAACCTTCAGAATCATTCAGTTTTGACAGAATTGTTTGCTTTTCCTCACATAAAATGTTAATGTTGTTGTTTCAGTGAAAAATGACATGAAGTGATTTAGTGTTCACCCTGATAGTGAATACATTAACACTAGTTACTTTTGCATGTACATTCATGTACATTAGCACATTTTAATGTATCCATTTACAGGTACTAAAACCTTAAATATTTATAATATTTAAGATTTCTATTCACACTGTCCATATTCCCATTTCTACATTATTTGAAATAGCTTCTAGTCACTATTGTTATGTATATTTGTTATTTTCTTTAATTATTTTAGATTTATATATTTCTTAATTACTATGTAGAGTTCGCGTGCCATGTTTCTTAATTACTATGAGAGGTCGCGTGCCATGTTACAAGAATTTCATCGTTCAGAATGTCGCATGTTATTCGGTGCACTTTACAAACTAAAGATTTTGACTGAGTAGACTAAGTGAAGGACACTGACTCTCCTGACTTACTGTAGATTGTATCACTGAAAGGCAGGTGGTTACCGCCAATAATGTTGTATAGTATACCACCAAGTAGGTTACTATCCATTATTCCTGTACACTGCTATCCTATTCGAAAAGAAAAAAAGGCAAGGTTAGCTACTGACGGTGACAGGGCTGCAGCTGTATCTCTAGCTTTTGTCTGTGCAGGGGTGATCTACTCCTCGTCGGTAAACACCACGGTGCAACATGGTAAACTGGTCATTTCCACCGACATTATAAACCTCCCGGGCATCAACGTTACATACCGCACAGTCATCACAATAAACACAACTTTTTTGGCACGCTAGCGTATCTACCCGGTGAATATCCTTAGTCCGGAGTGAGACTGTGACTTCACTAACTTCAGCTGTCTCCATTCTAGCCATGGCTGTCTGTGTAGGTGTGTCTGTGTGTGCGTATGTGTGTGTGTGGGTGCGTGCGTGTGTTCGTGTGTAGAATAGTCAGTTGGTTGTCTCTCATCTTCACCGTTTGGGTGGTAACGATGAGATGCGGGAATCTGATGGGGGGGGGGGTCATCGGAGGCTGATTCCGTAAATGAGTAGTTTTTCTGTATATTTATAATTATAAAGTCTATGACTTATTTGATAGAGCAGAAAGTATAAACTGAGCTGTGGTGGATAAGCTAGCTAGCAGGCTCTGTAGCACATTAATTCAAGCAGCTCTTTAACTTCATTGCCAGCAGCGCTTATTGCAATGTTGTGTTGCAGTGCGTTGTTTGTGACTTGGAGCCTATAAACTCCCGAGATAAGGTTGACACCTTTGGTGGTGTAAAGAATTTACATTAACAACAATAATGATGGAATACTAAGCAGTCGGTACACTAAACAATCAAATTGTTATTGATTATTGTCATTACATATTATTGCACCCCTGTCGTTTGCCTGCTTAACCTTTCACTTAAAATGTCTGTAAATCCTAGAGATTGGGAAGCTATACGTTACGAATATTAATGTATAGGTTAAGTGTCTAAGTGTGTCTTTTAGGCCAGTGTTTCCCAATCCTGGTCCTGGGGACTCCAAGGGGTGCATGTTTTTGCCCTAGCACTCACACACCTGAAGGTTGCCATAACACTTACAGACTTGATTGACTTAATCAACCTATCACCAAGTCATTCATTTGAATTGGGTGTGTGAGTGCTACGGCAAAAACAAAAACGTGCACCCCTTGGGGTCCCCAGGACCAAGATTGGGAAACACTGTTTAAGGCTACAGACTGCATGCTATATACATTGACACAACCTTAAATCACGTTATTTCTGAGTCCTACCCTCCTACCCGCCACCTTTATATCTGTCGTTGTCAGCCCCCTATCATTTTCCATTATTACTTTAGAGCGGTTAATTACCTGTTATGGAAGTTACACACTCTGCTACGGATGTTACAGAGTCTGTGATATATGCACTGCGATAATGCAGACTTGATCAAAATATATCATGACACTAAGCTGTGCCATTCAAGAGTCACCCATTACTGTTTGTCAGTTATATGGAATGTATGTTGGAGTATCGTTAAAAACAATTCAATAAACAATCTGAAATCGGATTGCGCGCAAATGATAATTCTAGCTAATTCCTTCTCTCTCCAATGTGGATGCAAAGCTTACTGGAAACAACGCTTTATTTGTGATATCCAGTCATTTTCATCAGACAAAGAAATGAAGGTTTGTATAGATTTTTTTGCACAAAGCAGCAAAAGAGATAACTGCCAGCTTTCGCTTTGTGTCCTCTCCAGCCATGCTTAAATGCCATTATGCGCATCTTCAGGAACAAAAGTGTCCCAAATCTTAGAGGGATCTGTATTCAGCAGCATTTTCATTCTCTAGTCATTGAAAGAATCATGGATAATAACAACGACTAAACCCAGACCTGATTCACAATCATTACTCCGTCTCTGATTACAGTGATTTTGTAAGCCAAGCTTGTATGCATGTCCCAATGTCTAGAGCACATTTCTGTGTCTGTATTTCTGTGTCACACAGCATTTGTGAATCCACAATTAATAACATGAATCATTGTGGCCTTGGCTGGTACAGTGGTCTAATCCACTGCCTCCAGTGCTCATGTACTGCTGCATCATGGGTTGGAAACCGGCCGACACGCCCCTCTTTCCCCACTGTCTCCATCTAGCATAAATGTCTGAAAAGGTATCTTTAAAAAGATAACCAGTGGGATCTATGTTCTTACAGTGTCATAGACAAATGGCTGTGTATGTGTCTGTGGTCCGCTATGACTCCAGTGACCATTTGTTCAACTCCCGACCCAATCAGTGGCCAGCGGACACAACCACCTATTTGACTATGAGGAGACCTGCCTTGCAAACACAAAGTACATGGGGGGGTGGTCGAACTTTATATTGCCGTTGTTTTACTGTAGCTGCACGTCATTCTTTGTGCAGCAGTAATGGTGGCCGAAGGGGCTCCCATTAGGAGAGCCTGCAGAAGAGGGGAAGACCACTCACGTCGCTCGCAGCACGCATAAATGACTCAGGTCCTGGTTCATTGAAACACTGGGATAAAATAACATATTGCCAACGAGCTGCGCTGTCAATTACTGTCAGAGTGGGAATAGATGAAGGATGGGATCAGTGCCATTTATGACTTGTGAAGCCAATATGTCAAGGTGGGTAGAAATTCATTCATTAGCAACAGCGGCAGGAACAGTTTAATCGAAGCGCCCCCCCCCACCCCCGGCTTTCTCAGCTGTGCTCCTGTTCTCTCGGCTGGGAAGCGTTCATCCCGTAAGAGGGCCGTACTCAGCGGCATGCATTTTTAACAAGGGGGGGGGGGCTGCGTAAGCGAGCGCAGGAATGCATGATTTATGCCCGCCATTTCCAGGCTGGCTGCCTCCTCCTCTCGAGGCCTGAGTGGTGCAGCTCCATTAGCGACGAACAGACCTGGCTTCGGCCGAGGAGTGGAGGGGCGGGGGAGGACGCACAACGCACATACTGGGGTTCATATCGCAACACGCGAAGAGGGAACTTGGAGTCGCACACACACGAGCCCACTTCGATCCGCCACTGAGGTGAGCATGTGGGCACCCTCGCACTGCTTCCGTCTCAACATGAGCATGTGGGGACCTGGGATGAAGCCGTGACTGATATATGGTCGCCCTCTTCTGTTGGCCAATGTTGGTCCCCTAAGCAATGGGCGGGAGGGCTGCAGTGGTTATGTGAGCGACTGCCTGGTTCCTCAGCCAGCACAGGTCCCTGGGCCCTTCTCTGCCTGCATGTCCCTTCATGCCCTGCCTGTTTCTCTCAGATAGAGGCTTAGCGGGACCCAGATCAGTGTTTTAGTCCTGCAATGGGAGAATTAAGGAAGTGAGAGTACCTCCTTACTGTTCTTACAGGCACAGAGACAGAGCCATGGATGCATCCTCCATTTCAAATTCTTTGCTACCCATTCATTTGACTTATACATTGAAGAGAGGGCTCTTATCCAGAGGTTTGAGAGTATATACATTTCAACACTTTTTTGCGTCAAACACCAATGGGGATCGGACACACAACTGTGAGGTAACAAGTGCAATGCTTTTACTAAGTGAGCTATAGTGGAATTAAATTGTCCCAAAGAAGCTTCACAGTCTACAATCAGCGGGAGAAGCATCAGGTTTTCATTCCCAAGATCTCTTTCTATGAACACACATACATTCACAATCCGACAGCTACAGTCCATTCACATTCATTGGTACTAGACTGAGGAATATCGATCCACATCATGAAACCTTAAAAAGACTATTGCAAAAACGAGCAGTGTTTTTATTTCTCCATCTCCAGCTTTATTTGCCCGCTTCTTATCCACCTGCTAGTTTATAGAGCGAACACTATATTAAGGTCTATTAATTCCATTGTATGAAGTCCTACTCTCCTAGCATGCCTACAATCTTTGGAATACATTCAAAGGTGCACATCCTATACAACGTCCTACACCCGTTCTGGCATTCTTCTTCCCCTAGCTCAATTGTACTGACCCTCTCTGACAACAAAATAATGAGGTTTCGATATTTAAAGACATTTAAGTGGGATTCGGGGAGTCGTGGAGTTCCCTCCAGCGAAATATGGATTTGGTTTAGGCGCTCAACAGTTTGGGCTTCATTTCAGACATCAGGCTGTGGCAATCGAATAACCTCCGCCTCTGTATGGAAACCAATCCCTTCCCTGACAACGACTTCTTCTGTTCGTCACTATATCCCACCCCCCTTGACTGAAGACAGATTGAATTGCATTAAACGAACGTTAAACTTGCAAACCTGAGGCAAATCTTCATAGGTTATGCAAATATGTCAAGCAGAGACAGAAAGCATCTACAGTTTATAGCTGGGGGACATTGAGGATTGGACAATATCAACTCAGATTTTTACACGGATGATGTGTCATGAATTCAGAATTAAGGAATGTAGGCCCAGGGCTTGTCACAAAACAGACAGGGGTTATAATCCATTCACATGGTGCCGGACCGGTTTCAAATCCCAACAAAACTTCAGTCAAGGATATGAAACGCTGGCCGACTGCTAATGACAGATTTTCTCAGATTAATGCTAGAAATACTCACTTCCTGTAAAGGCAGTCACAGAGGATCTGTTGCATAATGAGGCTCTTTGATGTGAGAGCCAGAGATCAGTGAGTTTCTCAGAAGAGGAGGGTTTTTTTCTTTTCTACTGTCCCGTCCTCTATCGAGCTCGTCTGATTTAAGCCGAGAGAGACGACGTGTGCTAACATAGCTTTAGCTCCTCCCGTCTCAGGCGTCCTGAGGATCCCTCCTTCCTGACCTCTGACATTTGTCACAAGGTGGTGGCTGGAGTTGCACTTCTTCTGGCATCGTGCCCAAGAGACATTTAGCTTTAATGCACACTAATCATTCAATGGCATCAGCCTACTAAGACAAACTTTTCTATATAAATAATATGTTAAATGCCAATAATAAGTGTGCCCAAACTGTAAGGATGTCTTCAATATTTATTGTTTTAAAATGTTTGATTTAAATGTATTTCATCTTTTTTTTTACAATCACACAAAATGTCAATGTGGAAGACTAGCACTATTATACCGTGACAATTTATATGGACTTTGCAATATCTGCCCATTATTATTACTGAATATGCATGATATCTCAAAGTCTTTCAAACTGGGGATCATGGCTAGAGAGTAATTCTCAAGACTTGCTATTACATTTTCCAGCAAATTTTAAGGCGCCCACGGGTGGCTTATCTCTGCCCCTGTTGTAATATAATTCCATCCCAGTTCGGAAATTCTACCTCCAGTTTAAGGTAGCGAGTTAACCGCAAAAAGGCTGATGCAGTTTGTTAACATTTTCACAAAATGGTGGTGGGAATGTTTTGGTGCCACTGTGGAGAGAAACAAAAACATGTTGCATGTCATAGAACCCCAGGATGGAGACCGACAGAATGCTTGACAATGCCTGCATTATGTTAGGACAAAACAATTAATCTTGTTGCCAAAGGTAGTGTTAGGTTCTGTTAGGTTCCTTTTCGTTTTGTGCTTCTGTTTTTGTACGTAGCCTGTGTTGTTTGGTTTTTGTGTTTTGTTTCTGAACGTGCCCTCTCCCTTTTGTTCTGATTGTTTTCACCTGTTTGTCGTTTAGTTCTCGTTAGCTCCCTACATAGTTTGCCCTCTTCGGTTAGCCCTTTGTTAGTCATTGTTGTGTGCTTCGTTTATGTCCGTCCCCGCCACCAGTCTGTGTTGTTGCCTATCGTTCCTTGTAGTTTTCTTGTTTTTTTGATTGCCTCCTTTCCCTCATTAAAAGCCTTTTCTTTGCACTTCGTGTCCGCGCTTGGGTCCTGCTGAACTCGTTGCAGGTGGAGTCTAGTTCCAAAATGAATGTCATGCAATGACTTCACCATTTCAAACTTTTATTTTTTATTTAGACAATCAAAAAAGGGATCAATTATCTGATGTATTATCTCATGATAAAAATGTGGATGTACAAATGTTTGCTCCCCGTATTTCAGTTTGCTTTATGACAATGTGACCTAGCACACTCTACTATGAAAAGACAGCTGTCAGTCGTAACTTGGAAGAGGTGTTTTCCATTAATTGACACTGCCATGCTTTTGGGTGATAACATTTAAAATAAAACCCATACCTTAACCAAAAGTTTGAGTAAAAAGAATATTTGTCACATCAGAGGAAAAGATAAATCCAAAGATGAACAATCAGATTTGCCACAATATAATACTTTGACTACAATAATGAAATATTGAGTTATATTGTTGTACAACATCATGGGTAAGCTTTGGCCATCATCTTTCATGTCAATTTACTGTGTTTTTAGTAAGCAACTCTAGCATATATTTGACCTTGTGTTGTAGGTTATTGTCCGGCTGAAAGCTGAATTCCTTTACCAGTACCT
>JACXGI010018442.1:0-13367 GCA_016801175.1 Esox masquinongy | reverse complement strand
AGACAGATCGACTCCATGCCACGCCGCATTGCTGCAGTAATTCAGGCAAAAGGAGCCCCAACTAAGTATTGAGTGCTGTACATGCTCATACTTTTCATGTTCATACTTTTCAGTTGGCCAACATTTCTAAAAATCCTTTTTTTGTATTGGTCTTAAGTAATATTCTAATTTTCGGAGATACTGAATTTGGGATTTTCATCAGTTGTCAGTTTCAGTCATCACAATTAAATGAAATAAACATTTGAAATTTATCAGTCTGTGTGTAATGAATGAATATAATATCCAAGTTTCACTTTTTGAATGGAATTACTGAAAGAAATCAACTTTTTGATGATATTCTAATTATATGACCAGCACCTGTATTGTTCAGCATTAATGGTGCCTTCACAGATGTAACGGTGCCTTCACAGAAGTCACCCATGCCATGTGCACTAATGCTATTATGGATGCTGGCTTTTGAACTTTATAAACATCTTTGCATTCTGTTTTTATTAAAAATTTTTGCAGCGTCCCAAATTTTTTGGAAACGCCGTTGTAGTTCTGTCAAACAATTAAAATAAATTGTGATTCATCGTTAATGTTTGTAAGCTATGGACAGTGCTTGACTTGGATTTAATTTAGGGCAAGAGCTTTCTTTTTCCAAGTTGGTCTATTACACCATAGTGTCAAGGTTGTTCAGTATCTACTTGTAGTCCATGTAAATTTAATTAGAAGGGTTCTGGTCTCTGAATTGATCTACCATGTCCTATCACTGTACTTGTGAGGCACAAAATACAGTAACTGTTAGGCTATTCTTTAAATGTTAGGCTAAAATAGAAAATACATGTCACACCATTTTTGTATACCCCACTGCATAAAATAATGTACCCATTCTACAAATAAAGTATAGTAAGGCAACTTAATGAAGTTGGCTAACTTTGAGGAAGTAGTTAAGAGAACGTTTTATCTTAAAATGCTAGGAGTAAATGTTATTGTTACAAAAGATAAAGTTGTACCCAACCTGACAATTCTTCTGGCCATTAGCTCTTTATTTCCATTGTAGTAACATGGGTCCTTATTGATGCTGGGTGAAGTGTTAGAGTGTGGCAGACGATGGAGAGGTTATTCCATGCCAGTGACCACATGGCTAAACTTAGATTGAATAAGTTATTTCTAAATAATAATGACTTTCTACATTTACTCTCTATATTAGAGGCTGCGAATGATGTGCTACTGATCAATGTAATCCGAATGATGAGTTCAGCTGTTGTGGTCATGCTGCTTCTGATTGTAGTGGTTGTCGGCTCTTGTTGTTTGAAAACAGGTAATTATGATGATTTATTTTCCAATTTTGTTGACACTGAGTTTTCAACTACTGAGTGAAGAATACTCTTTGTAATGCATTACACACACAAATAGCGTTTTGGGTCCCTGAAAAGCGCTATATAAATATAATGTATTATTATTATTATTGAATATAACATTATAATTTGCATATTTAACACATTATAATTAATGCCATTTGCACTAATAACCGCTCATGAACATGCATTACTACATTTAAAAGGCCAAGAGAGCCAAGCAGCGATTACCCAACGGAGATCTATGAGGTCAGAAAATTTATTGTAGTCTCCATACTAATGTGGCACGAAAAAATTTAGTGAAACAAACGGCTGTTTCATTTCTAATATTAAGGTGGCCTCTGGGACAATTAGCTTTACAGGTAAATATGATTTTAAGAAAATGTGAAAAATGCATTAGCAATCTATGTTCAAATACCAATGTTACTATGTTCAATGGCAATTTGTTTTGCTATAAGTTTTGTTGTAATCATTGTAACATTTTGAACCACGTTTGCAAACTGGGTATGACAATTAACATCAATCAGCTCGTCTTGGAGGCCTATATCAAAAGTGACCAATGTCAAAACGTTTTCATCCACAGAACATTGCAAGAACACGACCAATGCTGTCAAAAACTTCCACTAAGTGACTCATCAACGCTTTCATCTCATCCCGTCTGGACTACAGCAAGGACTTTCTTGTTAGCTATTGCCTAAAAAGGCTATATGTCCAGGACTGTGCTGAATGTGACCTCACATACAACTTCCTGCATGAGCTCATTCTTTTAATCAACCTCCAGTAGATCCACATTGACTCAAAAGTCACACCAACCAGACTATCCACAACTCTGAAACCTTCCCTCTCCCAAGTCCATCTGCCGAAATACTAAGTGTTTCAGAAATAAGTCAAAGTACTTTGTTTTGGATTGTTTTTTGGTCAACTAAATCTGGACACATGAATACAGTTGTGCTCAAAAGTTTGCATACTCTTGGAGAATTGGTAATATACAGCTCCGGACAAAATTATGAGACAACTGCACCTTTTTCTTTCCTTTCCAAAAAAGTTGACAAGGAAGGTTTTGAGTGAGGAACAGAAGGGTTAAAATTAAGAGACCACTGCAAATTTAAGGCTTCTGTTTCTCACTCAAAACTTTCCTTTTCAACTTTTTGGGAAGGAAAGAAAAAGGTGCAGTGGTCTCTTAATTTTTTCCAGAGCTGTATGTTCCATTTGTAAAGAAATCATGAGTGAGCACACAAAACACATGTCTTTTATTTCTTATGGGATTCACATTCAACTGTAGGTCATAACAGAATGGCACAATCATAAAACAAAACATGGCAACAAAGAAAAAAAGTTCACAGTTCTTAATACTGTGTATTGCCTCCTTTAGCATCAATGACAGCGTGCATTCTTTTGTAATAGTAGTCTATGAGTCCCCGAATTCTTGCAGGTGGTGTAGCTGCCCATTCGTCTTGGCAAAATGCCTCCAGGTTATGAAAAGTCTTTGGTCGTCTTGCATGAACCGCACTTTTGAGATCTCCCCAGAGTGGCTGTATATATATAATGCAGCTGTTATTTAGAAATCACATTCAGCAAATAATCTTCAGACAGTTTTACAAGCATGTCAAAAACAAAGAATTAGTCGTTAACAAAAACGAAGGATGATTAGCAAGTACATCTAAGACAACTGTTTTATGTTCAAACATATTGTGAATGTCATGGCAATTTGTCATTTACATTTTACAGTTTAGTGATTGCATTACATTTGTAAGGAGCGTTACATACTTGTGAGTTGCTCCACATATTTGTGAATGCTAATATATTTGTGAGTGGCCTTACATACTACAGATACATTTGACACGGAATCCTGATTAGGAACGCCTTAGTTCTGTTTATGTTTAGTCTCCAGAACTCATATATGTTTATAACGTGCTTTCAAAAACCAAAACATAATTACTTGTATGAATAAAATATTGTGTAATAAGAATGATTTATTTTCCCACATTTTACAATTTTACATGTATTTGCATATACATGCATCCCTATAAAGTTTCCACTGTGGTAAGACAAGTGTGCTGCATTTGTTTAGTTTAATATACCTAAGGGACATCTATGAGCGTCTTGTTTTGTCTGTATGTTTAAAACATGCTTTCAGAAATACAAATCACTATTACTTATATGAATTAAGTATGATGTATGTTACGAGAATGGCTTATGTTCACACATTTTACATTTCAGCATAATTTTAGGCTGATGAAGATTAATATTTACTGTCAACATGGCAGAGGGAAGTTGGTTGCAAATGAGTTTCAAGTTTCAATCATCCAGTTAGCTAAATGAATATTGCCAGTATTTCTACTCAATCAATTCACCTGATAGATGTCTCTTTTTTTCCTGTGCAGATCAGTCATTAATGTCAACCAAGTCAATGGTGAATACTGTCATTAATAGCATAATTTCTGCTCCTCCGCTTTTTTCCCTTTTTTTTATTTTTCCAATGCATAATTTCACACGCATTCACAAAAAAAAAAATAGACACAAAAAGACTCAAAATACAGACAGACAAACACAATACTATATAAGTGGTGCATCGTCCCTTGCTTTTAGGTGTGAGGGCCCATGCTCCAGGAAAACCACAAAAACAATCGGCATGTGGGTTGGTGCACCAGTCTCCAGTGAGAATGTAAAAACGTGTGCAGTTGGGAATGCAGTGCATTTGTGTGAGTGACATTCGACAACCTCCCTGGACCTGGAAAGCACCACATGTTCTTGGTCTAGTCATTGTGCTATTTGTTCAGCACAGATCCCGTTTCTGGATTATGTACATATGTACCTCGGGTATGTATATTGAGGATTGTGACAAGATGCACAACTGTGCCTTAGGTTGTCCTGACATCACAGTTGGGATCTTACCCATCATTGCCTAACCAGCCCCCTTCACTGGCCACACTTCAGGTCACATATCGTGGAGGACTGCAAGATGGAATATATGTCGCAAGAGTACTTCTCAAGCAACCTGTAGCACACAGGACAATAAAAAAGATGCACCACCCACATGACGCAGCATCCGAAGAGCACGAGCCAAAACCACCACTGGACTAGATAGACTAACATTTTTTCATTACCAGCTGCAATACATTTCTCGGTCTTACTATGATTCTTTACAACATATTTGAATCTGTTGAGGCTCAAGGCGTCCACCGATGAGGTCTTGAAAATGAATGTTTTACCAAGGAGAAGAATCATGTTTTCAATTGATTGAGCATTGCCTCTCAGGTCACCCAATATAACTCTCTGTAAACTAACTTCCAAGGTGACTCTGTGACACAATAACCAATCTTGAACTTGAATCTAGAATTTTGCCACTATAGGACAGTACCAAAACAGATGATCTATTGTTTCTGTTTCGTCCTGACATAGTTTGTACACGGGCGACTGCTCAATTCCCCATAATCTAAGAATTTTTTTGGTGGCCAGAATTCTGTACAACAATTTAAACTGAAAGGGTCTCAGATATACTGAGAGCACACATTTATCACACATTCCCCACACATTTAGCCTAGTTTATACAATTCTTAAACTTCTCTCTACAGATTGCATTGGGAAAGCAGTGCATGGAAAGGCTATGATTTTCACTTTATAATGGTGTGATTCATGGCTAATCGGGTGGGAGATTTCAATGCCCAGATAAATCCCCGCCTCCACGCCAATAGATGTTCAAAATTTGGTTTTGAGAAAACATGATTCGAACGAAGTTGGGAAGAAATTGTAATCATAAGAAGAAGCGAACGTGGAAAAAACGTGTTTAAATTAAGACATTTTAAGATCGGACACGAAAATCAATTTAATGATTTTAGCATACACTTTTTCCATGCTTGAATAATTTTTTTTTCATACGATTGAATTTATTTTTTTCTTACTATGAATTATTTCAGTTGCGTTTTTCTTTTCTTACAGTCAATACATTTGAGCTCAATTTGGCTCCATATATCTTTAATGAAACAGGATAGTGATTCTTTATTCGGCGATATGACAAAACTTGAATTATCCACATACATGAAGACTTTTGCTTTTAATCCCTGGATTTCAAAACCCTTAATTTTGAAATCCTTTTTGATTTATCGTACAGCTCTATTATTTCCATTAATTGACGTATATTGTCACCAATGTATCGGCCATGTATAAAACCTGTTTGTTTAGAGTGTATTATTTCTGGAATGTATTTTTTTATTCAAAGTGCTACAGTATACATTTTGCAAAAATGTTTGCGTCGCAGCACTGTAGAGTAAGAGGTCACCAATTTTTTAACTGAGTAGGATCCTTATAATTACCATCAGGGTGTTGTTTGAGCAGCAGTGATATTAGCAGTGATATTAGACCCTTTTTCTGAGTTGCAGATAATTTAGACTCTTGATATGAGTAGTTAAAAGAAGCTAATAATGGGTCATTTAGTTCTTCAAAAAACATGAGATACACTTCTGTGGGAATGCCATCGAGCCCTGGTGACTTGCCAGTCTTAAAAGATTTGATTACCCTCCAGGAGTTCATCTACTGTTATTTTTTCCTGACCTTGTTCCTTTTGTATATGTAAAATTAACTTAAAGAAATCCTTGCAATTTTCCTCAACTAGTGGGTAAAGTGGATGTTTTATTGAGTATATTTCCTCAAAATACTTTCTTGTCTCTCCCAAGACGTCTTCAGGTGAGTCATGAAGGATTCCGTCTGTTCTTGCAATTTTTTAGATATTTTTTTTGTTGAGTTGCTGTGTTTTTCACATTTTTCACCGTTTTCCACCCAGTTGGCTTTGTTTGTATAATAGTAGATGTTCAATCATTCCTGAATTATAGACACCATTTCTGTTTGATTCAGTTCTAATTTGTTTTGTATATTGTCTTGATCATTTCGACTACTATCTAACTCAACTATTAGATTCCCTATCTCTGTCTTAGTTTATTTTGCCTTGCCAGGTATTTTTTTCTTAGTTGTTGCAGAATATAGTATTGAGTGGCCTCTAACTGTGCATTTGAAAGCATCCCATACCTCATGAGGATCTGCTGAGTCAAAATTGTCCTTAAAAAAATGAGTAATAAATTGGCTTGTTCTGGTCACAAATGATTCATCCTTTAAAAGGCTTTGATTGAACTTCCAGTATCTTTGTCCTCTTGGGAATTCAGTCAGAGTGAAATACAGCTCCTTTCCAAAAAAGTCGAAAAAGGAAGGTTTTGGTTGAGGAATAGAAGGGTTAAAATTAAGAGACCACCACAAATTGAACGCTTCTGTTCCTTACTCAAAACTTTCCTTTTCAACTTTTTTGGAAAGGAAAGAAAAAGTTGCAGTAGTCTCTTAATTTTTTCCGGGGCTGTAAATGCCAATCAAATGGAGATCCGAGCACATTCTAAGAGCACTTTTTAAATTTTTGGAACAGCTGAGAATGGAATGAGAAAATAATCCAGACAGCTGGCCTGAGATAGCCTCGTCCAAGTATATTTCACCGTGTCTGGGTTTTTTTAACCTCCATACATCAACTAGATCTTCTGTGTCCATAACTTCAGTAATTTGTTTAAGTGACCGTGGGGGATAGTTTGTTGTGTGATGGCCTTTGCGATCCTTTGACATATTAAGGACAGTGTTGTAATCCCCCAACATTACAACATTATCATTAATGTTTTTTAAATTTACAATATTACTGTATATGTGTGGATCATATTTGTTAGGAGCAACGAGGTTAATGAGCCATAACTGTTTATCATCTAGTTCCAAGTTAAGAATGATACACCTTCCATGTGTCTTTAATTGTGTTTTTTACCTTTAAGTCTGCTATATTGCATACTAAAATCGCAACCCCCTTAGAATTTGAGACCATGATTATAGTGTATATTCCCTCCCCATTCTTTTTGCCATATCTGTTCATCAGAAATTTTTGAATGAGTTTCCTGTGGGCAATATATGTTGTAGTCTTTCTCCTTTAGCCATGTGAATATAATTTTTCTTTTTTGTAATCAGCTAAGCCATTGCAATTATAACTTGATACGCTAAGCTCACCAAACATTAAAATAACTAGGTGTAGATTATGTCTTTGTATAATTCTGTTAGCTAGAAGAAATGACTAGGGCTATGGTGTTTATGCAGGTTCAGTGTGGCATTGTGTTGTTTATATTATTATTTTTTAAATTATTGTTGTATTGATTATACTAATGGTATTAAAAATGGAACCAGGCAAACCTAGTTCAGCCTGCCCGCAATTAAAATATACATTAAACTGTTGCCCTCGTTGGATTTGAACTTGGGTCTCCCATGTGAAAGGTACTGTCTTTAATCACTATCCCACGGCACTGCTTGTTTGGTCAGTGGCTTGACACCATTAAGCATTGGGTTAAACTGACTAACCTTTCTTATTAAGTTTACCTCCACCACAAATAGCGTCTATGAACTGTATGGCTTTTGCCACTAGCCGTTTTAACAGCTTATTAGCCAGTAATAGGCTTACTAGTATTTACTAACTTACTACTTGGAATAGTCATAAGAATTGAGCAATTGCTAGCGAGACTGAACTTTACACTGCCAAAGGTATTTCATTTCATGGCACAACAATGTACGTTTTACTTTCATTTGTGAATGACATTGATACAATAACTATCAATAAAGGTTACGATAACTAACTTTTTCATCAAGTGAAAAGACGAGAGAATTGTGCAATCCACCAGAAATAGACACAATACTGTATAACCATAAACAGTTTTAGTTGAGGCTTACTATTAGCTACTGAATGTTGTAGCCAGCTAAGTTTTTGTTTACCCTGACCCAAAAAGCATGCATGGATGCGCACTTCGAAAATCCACAAGAAATAGTCCCACTACAACCGTAAACAGTTTTATTGCGGCCCGCAATTAAAATTAATAAATATCGTCGTCCTCACTGGACTCGAGGTAAGGGCTTGTTAAGTCTTATATTTTGAGTAAATTGTGAAATTTGGTGGAGGATCGGTGATGATCTGGGGATGTTTCAGCAAGACTGGCCACAGTAACTGACCATGTAAACACGTTGTAATACTTTATCTAGTATTAATTATAGTTGCACTATTCTTGTTAATATATTTGTCTCATCTGTCTACAGTACATATTCCCAGAACTCTGCAGTAACTTTTTGTATATTTAGGGCAGCCTAAATAGTTCTGTACTGCCCGATAACTAGTTTCACTGTCTAAGACATTTGTCACTGTCCAAATACAAATGGAGTGCACTGTAAATAATAATTTGATCATGTTTCAAGTCCTTTAGAATTTTACCTTCATTCTTACCAGAAGGAGGAGCAACAACATCACTGTCTTGCTGTTTCCTGAACCTCTATTTTGGAGCACATTTGCACCTTTGATTCACACAATACATACATGAACTATCTCTGACACCATAGCCTCACACCACTATAGTCTCAACCAACACCTAATGGCAGCCTTAAGACTTATATGGCTTGGGATTTGTGAGTATTTTCTACTTTTCGAATAACATAAAATAAAAAAGAAATGCATTTAATTTTGTATTTCATATATTTTTTCACAAATATTTTACTGAAATTGTTTTTTTTCCCCTGCAGCAGCAAAATACATCCTTGTTGAATGTCAAAACCAATGCGAAGATTCAAGTAAAGTATACATTTTAATATCAAAGAAAAAACCTGTAATTACTGATGAATAGATTACATTTTTGGTAATCGAAGAAAGTGAGCAGAAAAAAGATGACCTTAGTTCAACACCTGCAATATTTTTAAAGCACTAATTTCAGAAATTAATCTTACAGACGAAGAATCATATATTTGACAATTTTTCCATCTTGAGATAATCAGTTATTTTTATATTATTAATTGTGTGTACCACATTAGGTGTTTATGGTTGACAAATAATTCACCATACTCATATCTTCCAACAACAAATGATATTGTTGTGTTATTTTGAAAAAAAGAAATTATTGCAGTTTTTATTTTTAGAATGTGGAAGAACAGTGGATCTCTTGTGATAAATTTAATTTGTCCCATTGTATATGTGACATAACACCTGATATGATGTTTTAAGTATGTTCAAGATAAGATGCCCTTCATTTAAATAACTTAAATGTAGTTAATGCATTTGTATGAAGGTTCATTTAAAGGCGATCTATCAACTTCAGCACTGATGACTTTTCTTAAAAGTTGATTCAGGAAATTTTCTTATTTAAAATGAAGTCCACAATTTGAACATACCATTGAATAACTACAAAATAGAATACAATTGAATTAATTCAATCAACACAAGCACAAATTTTAGATAGCAAATTGGGATCGATATGATGTGCCAATATGCAGGTCCAATATGCAGGTCCCTAAGGTCAATATTACATAATGTTTAGAAAACCATTCTCTTTGCATTTAACACTATGATCAGCAATTAAGTTTTGAATTGTGTTAAACCCATGCTAAAAGTAAGAAATGGCCTTCTGTACTGAGGTTACACAGTGGTAAATAAGTATTAACTGCTTAGAGTTGATGCTATATGTGTTGACAGAAAGATGTAAATTGTAATGAAGAAAAGAGGAATGATTATTATTCAAATGAATACTCACATACTAAATGGATGACTTATGTTTTTTATTAATTCAGATTAAAAAGGTTCAAAGTATCACACACAAAATAATTTGCAACAGAACACATTGCACATGACATTTTCTACACTAGGAACAACATCTTAAAATTACAACCTCATTTCCAAAAAAGTTGGGATGCTGTGTAAAGGGTAAAGAAAAACAGAATGCAATGATGTGCAAATCATCTAAACCAAATATTCAATTGAAAACAGTACAAAGACCACATATCAAATGTTGAAACTGATAAATGTTATTGTTTCTTGCAAATATATGACCACTTTGAATTTGATGCCAGCAACACATTTCAAAAAAGCTGGGATGTGGGCAACAAAAGACTTGAAAAGTTGCGTAATGCTAAAAAAACCTGGTGAGACATCTTACAACTAATTAGGTTCATTGCAAACAGGTCAGTAACATGATTAGGTATAAAAAGAGCAGAGAGGATGAGTCTTTCAGAAGTAAAGATGGGGAGGGCTTCATCACTCTGTGAGAGACTGTGCAGGCAAATTGTGCAACAATTTAAGAATAACGTTCCTCAATGTAAAATTGCAAAGAGTTTGGGGATCTCATCATCTACATATAATATGTATAATATATAATATCATTAAAAAGTATATAATATCATTAAAAGATGTAGAGAATCTGTCGAAATCTCTGCACAGTATACAAGCGACAAGGACAAAAAACAATATTGGATGGCAAATGCAAGTTGAATCTCTAACATGCAAAGAAGAAACCATATATAAACAAGATCCAGAAATGCTGCTGCTTTCTCTGGGCCTAAGCTAATTTAAGATGGACTAAGGTGAAGTGGAAAACTGTCCTGTGGTCTGACGAATCAAAATTTTTAATTATTTTTGGGAATCATGTCTCCAGGCTCATTATCCTCCAGGCTAAAGAGGAGAGGGGCCATCCATCTGATTATAAGCGCACCTTTCAAAAGTCAACATCTGTGATGGTGTGGGGATGCATTACTGCACATGGCATGGGTGACTTGCACATCTGTGGAGGTACCATTAAAGGGATAGTTTGTCTAAAAATCATATTTATCTAAAAATTCACTTAACCAAAAGTTAATGCGGAATGGAAATAGTAATTTTTTCCAACCATCCATTATTCCGCTCTGTCCCCGGCTGTAATTAGTGTTCTTAGCATCGTCCAAATTCATGAATGGAAACTGTTCTTCCCAATACAGCAAAGCTGCATTGCAAGCGGAAAACTGCTTGATTATTCTGTATTATACTGAAAGATAAGAGAACATATAAAGTCTTGAACTGTCTTCGCTTGAGTTTAGTTTTTTCATTCCACTGCCTAATTTTTACGCACGCTTGGCACTCGCAGTGCCTTTTCTTCATCGTTCCTTCTGGTGAACAAGATTTGAAGATCCGTTGATCATCGTTCCTTCCGGTGAACGAGATTCGGAGATCCGAAAGAGCCATGGATCATCTTTCATCACTCCTTCTGGTGAACGAGATTCGAAGATCTGAAAGAGCCATGGATCACCGTTCATTTTATTCATCATTCCTTCTGGTGAACAAGAATCGAAGATCCGAATTATGAATCACAATTCACCAAAAAGATTTGTTCAAAAAGAACGAATCGTTTGCGAACAACCCATCACTACCTCATTGAGGTGATCTGTAGTCCAGCTGGTCCCTGAAGTCCTCACATTGCATCCCCATCAACTTGAATGGTTTTGTTGGTTGAAACATCATCAGGTGTATAAAGGACTGAGTTTTGTGTTTACACACTTCAGTATGCAGCTTGCCACCTCAATGGACCCTCGGTATGCAATCTCCTCATGCCAAACACACATGTATGCAGGATCTTCTTTTCCAAGTTTCAGAATGCAAAGGTTCAAATTTGACAGCTGCCGCTGGTAGTAAACATTAGAGTTGGTCAGATTAGGGGTGTTCACCGCCCCCCAGATCCACAGAAATGACATGGCAGTCAGCATTGGTTTAAGCCCACTCAGTGTCACTTTGAAGGCTTTTCGATGGTGCAACTCACTCTCAACTAAAATCTTCCTCTTCTCTTCAGTTGTTGCTGCTGACATCTTAGTGAAAAATGAAGCACATTTGCCAGAGTTTTCAATCCTGGGTTGGCACTTCTGTTTGAATATTTCCCTATCAACCCAGAATTTTGCAGATGATGTGGTATTCTTCTCTATGTAGAGTGGGTATATTCACAACAGATTCAGATCAGGGCTGAGGTATTACCTGTGTACATCCCCCTTCATGTTGCTATAACTTGTGTACAAATCCCGGTCAGGCCACTGATATTTGTGGCCGGCGGGGTCTTTCATGGGTATTAGGCCAGTGCTGTCCGCTTGGAGGTGGAAGGTAATCGATACTCAGTCCTCGATGCTCAAGATTGTTGTTGGACAGCTTAATCCACCATAATTTTTTTTAAAGGTAATAAACATTTTAATATTTTTGTTTCAGAATTCACTATTCATCCATTCAATACTCTATCTTAATGTTTAGAACATTGTTTAGAGCACCGCTATAGTGAAATAATCCAAACTGGAATCCATGGCACATTACCTATTGCTATGTTTCCTTCTTCCATCCTCTAACAAGATGTGTCCCTGATAATCATCTCCATATTAAAACAGCAATGCCATGATCGGCGTTCAGCATGCAATCCTGAAACCATTCCCTTTCTAAAAGACATTGGAAAAAGGAGCAAAACAACTTGTAGGCACGCTGATATTCTAACTTTCCACATGGATTGTTCTCTACATTCCACCAACACACGATTCATTCCACTCAATTTTTCCCCCTATGGAACATCTCCCTTCAACTCTGAAAGTCCATTGAATATTTCAGGACAATCTACAGCGAACAGAGGCTGCTGCACAGAAACTTAAATTCTTGAGTAGAGAACTTAGTTCACGATTGTGGTCCTTCCGTAATTCTGTGATGCCATGAAGGTTTTTTCAAGCCTTTTTTCCACTATATATTGAGCAATATCCATGACTTGGATATGCCAGACACATAGAGGGAATGATGGAATACCCAATAGAAAGTTGCCATAGAAATAGGGTTGTTCCACCAGTGAATATGTAAATTCCAAAAGTCTGACAAATAGGCATCTGAAATGGGTTGATTATAAATTAAATGACCCTCCCTTGGACTTAATTAATAAATCTGTAATCCCTCCCCAAGACTGATATTAGAAAAGCATGACCCTCCCTTATTTTCCTCTGTGTCTCATCATGTTAAATTCTAATCTCTCCCTAATGATTTTTTTAAAATGTCACATGTATGGTCCTTCGTCTACAGGATTCAAATAATACAGATATACTGCATCCTGAATGCTATTTCCTTGTCAGGACTACTGATTGAAAGCTTGTCTTAGCTGGGTCTGAGTCATGATTCAGATTCCATAATTCAAAAATTATTTAAAAAGCCTTTCAAGTCTTTCAAAA
>JACXGI010018441.1:0-13257 GCA_016801175.1 Esox masquinongy | reverse complement strand
TGTGTGTGTGTGTGTGTGTGTGTGTGTGTGTGTGTGTGTGTGTGTGTGTGTGTGTGTGTGTGTGTGTGTGTGTGTGTGTGTGTGTGTGTGTGTGTGTGTGTGTGTGTGTGTGTGTGTGTGTGTGTGTATTATATAACTTAGGTTTTTATTGTATGTTGGGGGGGTCAGGGTCAATGGATCCCAGGATTTTCAGTCATCACCCCCTTGTCCCACCCTGATTTTACACCCCTGTATACACATGGCCTGCAGGCCGGATCCTTTCTGATGAGGCATTCTATTCAGCTTTTGGCCGGTTCATAGAAATATACTTTCTACTTCATAAGTGAAACCCATACCAGTCTGCTGGATTTCCTGGAGTAAAAAGCAGTAAACCCCTATAATGTGCAGCTCTGACCTCTCAGCTCAAGAAGACTAATTCTGAAACTGTCCACGGCGGGTTGCTATGATAAGTTGCTATGGGCCAGCAGGAGAACGTGAAAACATTAGCTGTCATTCGTACTTCCACACAGAATTATATTTGGTCAGCTAGCGATCAACAAGTCTGTAAAAGAAACACTAATCCCAACATGCTGCATGAGCCACTTTGTGGTGATTATCCTGTTAGAAATTAATAATAATACTTTCAATACCGCCCCACCCTGTGTCAAAAAGTTACATTCATCAGCTTACCCACCTTTATCTGGTAATTGAAATACACTGACTTAAGTGCAGTACTACTTTGATTATTGATCAATTTCTTGAAATTAGTTACCCGTGCAGTCAGTGTTTACCTTTGCAATTGTAATACTGCTGCCAGAATTAGAGTTTGCTGGCATCAAATTTAAAGTGGGCATATATTTTTCAAGAAAAATTGTCTCTGTTTCAACATTTGATATGTGGTCTTTGTACGATTTTCTATTGAATATAGGGTTTACATGGTTTGCACATCATTGCATTGTGTTTTTATTTACATTTTACGGAGCATCCCAACTTTTTTGGAAACGGGGTTGTAATTAATTGAATGATTTCTTCAGTTTCATTCCGTGGGATCAGTTATGGACTGACAGGGATTTAGGTTGAAAGGAGACCAAAAGGGTTACACAAAACTATTTGCGCTGTAATAACGGATGTAATGCTGGTCTATATGGATATATTTCATCAATTGCCCAGTGTTTAGTCTGGACAGCTGAAACTCATTTGAATTGTGATTGAAACCTGTTTTCTTCCAGCTCGGGGAAAAGCCATTTAGCTCCTTGCTTGGAATTGTTCTCACTGATTGATTGACAACTGTAGGTCTCCCCTGGTCTGTACACGTATTCACGCGCACACGCACAAATAGACACACTCACATATGCAGGTTACTCACACATGTGCAAACATTTTCTCTTTTACACACACACACACACACACACACACACACACACACACATACTTACATACAGAACCCATCTCTTCATGGTTCAACCACAACCTTTTATCCATCTCCTATAGCACTGCTATTCAGATATGGACCTGGAAGCCAGTTCCACTCCATTTCTTTTTTATTGCAACCATATAATCAGGGACTTAGACCAGGGACAGGTGGGTGTAATTAATGATGAGGTAGGATGGAAAAACAGCAGGCCCCAGACCACATAGTGTAGGATTTGAATACACTTGTATAGTATTCCCATGGAGGAAATAGTTGTGCCATTAAGCCCAGACATACAGTAGCACTGACTGTAGTTCCTTATTTAAAACACTCAGATATAGTTCTCCAGAGGCTTAATCTGAATGGAACTACTGCACGGTCTTCCAACTCTACGTAATACCAATACATCCTGGTCATTTAGACGCTCTTATCCAGGTCCTCTTGCAGTCTGTGCATTCAACTATGGTGAGTAGAACAAGCACAAAAAGACAGACTGAACAGGAGCCCGACCAATGCAGTCTGGAGATAATTGAAGTTGAGGAGTTTAATCAATGGGTGGATAGATAAGGAGAGGCCTATCGTTTTATTTGCATTTATATAAACATGGCGCCTGTTATCATGTAATTGGTTTTAAGTTCAAAGGGATGTGGTGGAAGTGTGGTTTGGTTTAATCATTTTGTGTGTGTGTCACTCTTTTTTCTTTTTTTTTTGCGCCTGCTGCATTTTCACCACCCACACAGCTGGGAGTTGTAGTCTTCTGTGATGCCAAAATATATCTTTTTTGCTTTGTGTTGTTGCCCCTCCCCCCCTTTTAACTGTCCTTTGTAATCTCAGATCTGACCCCAGATCAGCCATCTCCCAGTTAGTCTAGAGGCTTCCTCACAGTCATCCTGAAAGCTGCCTGGAGGCTGCCTCCCTGCATTTGTTAAGGCTGTATCTTTCCAGTCAGTGTAAAGACTGCCTGTCTGAGCATGGCTCTGGCTATTTAATGAAGGATGACAGATTATGCTTTGATTGTGTGTGAGCGTGTGTGAGCGTGTGTGAGCGTGTGTGAGCGTGTGCGTGCGTGTGCGTGCGTGTGCGTGCGTGCGTGCGTGCGTGTGCGTGCGTGCGTGCGTGTGTGTGTGTGTGTGTTTGTTGTTGTGTAACTGGGAGTGCCGTTGGTGTAGAGGGTACTTAGGAGGAAATAAAAAAAAAAAGGACGGGTTATTTTTAGACTCCCCGAGGAGGTTTTATTTGTCTGATGCCCTTGCAGGTGCTAAATCACTTTTATTTTAGTAATGGTGCCTTGGCCTAAATAAATCATTGATGTACAACCCCCCCCCCCCATACCCCTTCACACACACCCATTCACACTCTAGGGGGACACACAGCAGATGGGTTTACACCTACACACGAAGGACACTCACAGTCAGAGGACACAAACCCACTCAGAGGACACAGATGATGCATGTTAAGTAACACACATCAAGACCACATCTTCTCTAGACCACGTCTTTTCTGGTCACTCTTCTGTGCCTCTAGAATAACCACTGAATTGGAGACATATTTGGAAGTGGTGAATGATTAGATAGTGGGAGACCTGTAGTAGACCTGCGGTAGATTTGTGGAAGACCTGGAGTAAACTGTGGAGTCTTGTTGTTTTTGTGGTTGTCATCACTGTGCAAAAGGCACCTAGCTGGAGGAGACAGCCAAGGTTGCCAGCCAGCTGAAACACACACACGCGCGCACACACAAGGATTGGGTATATGGGATTTACCTGTGTGGGCTTCCTCAGGCCTTATGTCTGGTCAGAGGAAGTTAACGTGAGGAAACATTTCTGTCCTAAAATAGACATCCGCTCTAAAGCCGCAGGGCCGTCATTCTGTGCGTGCGTGTGTGCGTGCGTGCGTGCGTGCGCGTGCGCTGCAAAGCTGCAAAAAAGGTTGTTTTCGTATGTATGAGCAACTGTGTGTTTAAGTGTCTCCAACTCAAACAAGCTGACCAGAGTTCAGTCCATAAGCACCCACGTTTCTAGGCACTTTGTCACCTGGCCCTGGGCTGTGCCTTGTCCTATATAAGGCCCCTCTAGAGGAAGAGGAAAAGTTGTCCCTAATTCCCATTGGAGCGCTGTGCCTTTCCCTCCCTCTATCCCAGTCCAGCAGTGCCCCTCAGGCCAAGCTCCAGACTTAAGGAGGAGGCTGCAGGCGTAATAAGAACCTGGGGTTGAGGCTATTTTCTGCCAGGCCAAACGGCAACATGTGGCCTGTTGAATCTCATGTGATTGGAGGGTGTGAAGTGTCACTGAGGCCCAGGATCAAGACTTTGTCTTTCTGTTCTGTCTCTGTTCTATTAGTGTGCATATGACCTAACACACACACACACACACACACACTTGTTTTATAATATTGATTTGGTTATATATATTGATTATATTGATCAATTGATTTCCTTTAGAAATTCTATCCATTCTAATGCCTTGCCTTAAACCTATGCCTAACCTTAACCACTAAAACACTGTTATAACAATATCCTCAACTTAACCCCAAGCCTTAAGGCTTGGACCTCACCTGTATACTAGTACACATGCACACACATTAGTCTGTCGAAATCAGTTTGAGATATGAATGATCCTACGTATCATTCTAATCAGTTCTGTTCTATTTTTAGATGCGGACGGTTTATTTTGGTAGCCCGTTGGTGTTAAGTTGAGGATATTGTTATAACCTTATCTCTAGCTCAGATGTGGATATTGCCATGTCATTGTTGTTCGAGCTAAGCTGTAAATCTGGAGCTCCAGTGCCCAGACAGTTTCTGGAGAGATAGCAGACCTTGCCGGGAAGGATGTGGATACTCATGATTTGTGTACAGCACCAGACCTGTATTTCTAGGCCTTCTAGAAAACAGTCCTGCTCCTGGACATCACGGGGTGTCTTTATGTACTTCCTGTGATATTGAAAAGCCTTTTGGGTCACATGACGTGCGGGTCAGCGTTGAGCCGGAATGAGGGCACAGTTTTGCTGGAAGAAATAGGACACTGTGCCCGTCACTAGCCACCCAGCCACTCAGAAACATTACCAAATTTTGTTTGAACTGTGTTTGCTCTTCAGAGGGAAGCATCTGAATGGGTGGCCAGGCAGTGATGATGATGACGAGGAGGGTGTGCGTGTGCATGTGCCGCAGAGGATTGTGAATATGAACATGCACACAAACACATCCACACACATTCAACGGCGGTAGTCTTTTGGTTTGATCTCTGATTAAATCTCATCCATTTCCTGGGTCCATTCCAATCTGAAGGACAGGGGGCTTACAGAACATACACCACAAAACCAAATGGAAAAATACTTATTTTTGGGCTGATTTAATGTATCACGGATTGGCTATATGATTCATATCAGGGTTTGTTTTCACATCACTACTGGTTTTACAGGAAGGTTAGTAGTTTGTAAGTAATTGAGAATTCAAACCAGATCAATGACTAGTCTGTCGAGGGTCCTGGCCACATTAACCTCTGGGATAATAAACAGCTTTTAACTAAATTAAATCATTCAGGGACAGTTTTTGTTCTGCACTTTATCCATATAAACACATGGATTTTAAATCTGTTAAGCCACAGGCCAAGATATATGCCATGTTAGACTGCTCCAGTCTAAGATATACTTTAATTTCCCATGAATCACCTAGCTATCAGAACAGCAGTCTGCTCCTATATGATAATAATTCCTCACATATTTCTGCCATGGTTAGAACTTAAAGAGGCACTCTGGGAGTACAGCGATTAGCTTTTTTTTTTTTTTAAACCTCTCAATTTGGTCTTGATGTGCAAAATGTTGTTTATATGTGCAGAATCTATAAATAGACATGACAAACTGTCATACCTCAGTAAGTCACGTTTGAAAGTGAGTGGATTTGTTGTCATGGGAAACAAGGGGGGGGGGGGGGGGGGGGGCTTTTTGGCTCAACAGCGCCACTTCTATAACCAGTGACCAAAAATTCATAGACTGCATCTTTAAGTCTTTGTCCCACCATTAAGTGTGTTCTGTTAAGAAGCAGAGGGTGATCATACTGCTTTTAGTCTTTTACCCCTGGGATCCACTCACAGCTCATACTCAGCTTCATACTGAGCCTTTATATGCACCTACTTAAAGCCATTTGTTCTGCTGCAATGAAAGGCTATCCTTCACTGTTGATGGCCTAAATGAGCCTATTCACTTTCCAAAGTCTCCTGAGCCTATACTTTCTCATAGATAGCCAACCCACCTATATTGAATATTCATATCTGCTGCTAACCCTAGTGTGGTGAATATGCATGCAAAAAAGAGTCACCACCATGATGTATTGGGAAGTTGGCTATTATTGCTTTGTTAAAAACATTCAACTTCCTTAATCACAAGGTAAACATGAAGGGTATTATGTGAAGAGATGGATTATGCCTCATTATAAAACGTTCGGCTCTTCTGGGGAGATAGCTAGCTAGCTGGCTAGGCTAGCTACTTTATTCTGTACTGCAGCTCTGTCTAGCTTCTCTGTGAGAATATTTCAACTAAAGGATGAAAGAGAGGACTGCATTTTTGCAGGCATCTTTGTTGTCATAGGCTTCAAATGATATGGTTCTTTCTAAGTAGTCATTTTGGTCTATCTGTTTTTCCTTTTAACAAATAAAGATGTTTAGATACTTACATTTTTTCACTGTTTTGTAAACACTTTGGAATATACCGTAATGTACAGGTTTCTGCTGTTCTCCTTTGACTCCCCGGGCTCCGTGCTGCCCCAGACTGATATGTTGTTTGGAGTAGTTACATCTACAGAACACACTGTATGTTTAACAAACCTTTTCTTGCCTTTATCTATTGTCCACAGTCCCATAGAATCCTGTCAGAATTTCTACAAAGATTTCACGCTACAGATCGACATGGCCTTCAATGTCTTCTTCCTTCTATACTTTGGCCTGCGTGTAAGTAATAAACCACTTTAACCACACACATACACACACACACACACACACACACACACACACACACACACACACACACACACACACCCTCCGTAATGGTGTGACAGCACACACACTTTGTCAGTAGTATACTTTATTGTCAGACTACTGGCTTGGTGTGCTCCCATATCCAGCGTTCCATTGGAGAAAAATCCAGCCTGAAATCCTTAATGAATAAATAAAGTCCCAAAGCTGATTATGGTAGCCACGGTTACACACGACTGACTAACATCTATTCACAAATAACATGCTGTGTGTCAGGGTATGATGCCAAGAAACTGATCTAGTGATTTCCCCTAGCCTGGTGGAAACGTGTTTCACAGAACAGAACTAGTGGCAACTTCATCATGTGCTAGTCTACAGTCCTGACAGATACGGTGTATGACATTGAATTGCATTCATTATCTTGCTATAAACTTACAAGGTTAAAATTAGAACATGGAGGACTATGTATGAACTCTATATAATAAGAGGATTAGATAGACTTAACACACCAGACACTGTTTTCCATTCAGTTATAGGTACACTATAAAGCCATGGTATTGCCTATTCCAGATAATTGTTATGCATTATAACGGTGTTGTAAGTCATTTTAGCCACATGCTGCCATGAACAAACTAAATAGAAACAAGAATTTATTTAAACATTTTTACCATCATTAATCCTTTTTTAGATGTCTCTCCCGGTTCATATCACTCAAGTCTCATAATAGAATATTACTGCAAGCTGTAGATAATGTGTTACCATTCTATGTCTCTCTCAGTTCATAGCAGCCAATGATAAGCTATGGTTCTGGCTGGAGGTCAACTCAGTTGTGGATTTCTTCACCGTTCCTCCTGTCTTTGTATCAGTCTACTTGAACAGGAGCTGGCTGGGTAAGAATAAACCTTTTTTACACTCGGTTTCTGTCTCAATATCTCTCCATTTCTCTACAATGACTCTGTGACTTTGGGAGCAGTGTGAGAGAGTTCTGTATACGGTCTACTGTTGTACCAGACTTATCTCACAGTAGCTCTAAACTGCCATCTATTGGACATTGTCTATGCTGCGCACACCACATTACGGTATGTGTGTGTAGGCTTGGAAACATACAATGGCCTGAATGCCATGGCTGGGTGTGCTCAGAGGGCCCCAGTCGCCTGACTGGTTAGTGTTTACTAACTACAGGATGATGAAACGGGTTGAAAGGGAGGTCTGTTGTAAATATGATGATAATTAGCACATCTGCGCTCTCACACGACATGACATAATAGTCTAATGTAAAACCAGGCAGAGCCCAGCCATTAGCAAACTTTCCCATAGCATTACGGAACATCGCAATAATGTGCCTGTTTTATTAACATTTTAAGTTGCCGTTTCAACATTCGCAGAACGTCTAAACCAATGATAAGAAGGAAGTGTTTAGAGTCCGTAGCTCTCCTCTGCACTACATCGTGACTCCTCCAATCTGAGATAGAGGAACCCTCACTCTCCCCTGTTTCTGGAGGTGTTTCAAACAGGAAGGGAAGCCATTGTTTTCAGATGGCCTAGATTCTCTCTCCTTGTGATGAATATGTATTCATAAATCATATGTTCATACTGGGGAAGCCAGATATAAAAAAAAACATCACATTTCAAGCGAGAAAGTTTCAGATAAAAGAACCTCAGCCCACTCATGTTTTAGGGTAAAACTTACAATGAGGCATGGGGATTAGAAGTGTGGTTACTTTTAGGTTTAGTTATTACGGGTGAGGTTTAGGGTTAGGTTTTAAGCTAGGTTAAGTTTAGGCGTTAATGTTAGGTTATTGAGATTAAGGTTAGGTTAGGGTAAGGGTTAACATTAGGTTAGATTAAAGGTTTAGGTTTAGGTGTCAGGACCCATGGATTGAGTTTCTGGTCCCCACATGGATAAAAAAAAAAAAAATGTTTGTGTTTGTGTGCACACGTGCACTATAGGTCTAGCAACTAGGTCACACCGCAAGCTGCAACAAATGTTTCCTCAAAAGTAAAGAACACAAATTAGAAAAAGCAGAATTCCAGCATTTCTTTCAGAATTAATTTGTTTTTTTACCTTATTTTTAGATAGCATTTCTTGTGTGGGGGGTTACCACTAAAAGCTAGAGCCAGAGTACAGGACGGTACCAGGATCAGCTGCTACTGGACAAATCTGAGGGATGCTGCAAATGAGAAATTATCAAATTAGAGCAAGGTGACAATGGTTGATGACAGGATGTAATCCAATTATAGACAGAAAGTTGAATGAAACCGCTGGTACTAAGCAGCTGTTATGTGAGCCTATCTCTGTCTCTGACATGCATACATCATCTGTGTGCTAGGTAGTGACTGAGTTAATGCAGTCCCCACATCAATCCCTATTGAGTTGACTTCTAGTGGGAAGTTGACAATTTATAATTGCTTCAGTAATAATCAATAGAGGCAAATCTACAATCAGTCATTTGGCTTTGTGAGTGGACATCAATAATATCTCTATCTTACTACATTTGTTTTGTCTCCGTCCAGCTGTTTGATAGGAAAACAATTAGGATGTTAAAACAGTTCTACATCAATCCCAATTGACTCGCTCAGTTTATGTCAAAAACGCTATGTAATGTGTACATTATGAACATGCAAAGACACACACACACACACACACACACACACACACACACACACACACACACACCCTACCAGGTGATGACTTGATTGTAATGTATACTGTCCAGAGCATCTCAATTAATTGTAACAAAATTTTGCCAAAGAAACCTCCACTGATTCATTTTAACAAGAAATTTCCGCTGGACACCATTACTGAAAATATAATTAAAAGAGGTTCTGCCCCTGGCCTACACTACAGTAGCCTACTGCTCCTTTCTCCACCAGAAGATTATTCTTCTCACTATGTATTTCTAATTTCCTGGTAATGTTCTTCCCTTGTCTGCAAATTGGCTGTTGATTAAGGAGTAGAGCAGGAGGCAGCTAATGTAAAAGGACATGCAGAGTTCCTCCCTGGAAATAAGAATTAATCTTTTTAAACTCCTTGAAGTGCGTATTCCTCCCTGGAGAAAGGACCTTAGCCCAGGACCGTAGCCCATCTAGCAATGTTGGATTTGCACTCGGCACTTTGACTGATACTAGTTAAATGTTAGCCACTCACTGCCTTTCATTTTCTCATTGGTATATAGCAGCACAGGATTATGGGCCTGTAGAATGTATGTTATTAGTACAGGGCCATGCCAAAATAAAAGAAATGAATACACCCTATATTGACCTAATCCATTGGCTTATGTTTACAAATGCTGGGCAGGTACAGGCATTAATTTGGACTACCGTGGATAGAAGAAATCTGTGACTGAAAGAGATACGGTTGTTTGGGCACATTTGGCAGTAGCTTAGTGACAAAAAAATGCTTGTTGTTCCTCTCAGAAGGCTTGCCTGCTGTAAAACCTCTCCTTCATGGTTGACAACTCCAGAGTGGCACTACACCTGTTGTTCTCCTGAAACATCAAAGCGATGACTTGCTCCTGGAGGTCCATTATCTGCAACATTCAGAGGAAACAACCTTTCCTCACACAGGAAGTTTTAATCCAGACTAGTGTCATCTCTCATCTGGACTACTGCCAATCTTTGGCTGGGCTCCCTGCTTGGGCCATCAAACCACTGCAACTTAACCAATGAGCCTGGTGTTCAACCAACATAGCCTGGTGTTCAACCAACATAGCCAACATAGTTTTCTCATTTCCCCCACTCCTCTGCATCCTCCACTGGCTTCCAGTTGAAGATCACATCCAATACAATACCATAGGGCTTTTTGTTGGAGTAGCAGGGGGAGCTGCCTTCACTTCCCTGCCTTCACTGCCCTTTCTTACCAACAAACTCTCCATTCCCAGCCCAGCACATACTGTATATGTTTCCTATTACCACTGGTTTTGCTTATAAATACTTTGTTGAGGAAAATCTTACTTGTACTGGTGGTATGTTGTTGTCTCACCTATCTTAAAATGAACACACTGCTGGTTGTTCCGGACTAGGGTGTCTACTGTATTATGGGAGAGTATTACTTGATTGAGGAGCGATGCCTGAGATGGCGTTTTCCACCACCAGCAACAAAGTAACTAATTATGGAATTTCTCTTAAAGGAATCTATGTACATTGCCAGTGATTCTGGTGGCTTGTGATGGTCCAGCTCTTCTTTCTAACATTTGCTGTTGTTTTGGCAGTGGATAGACCACATACTAAGATTGATGTCAGATTTTAAACTGACATTGTTTTCCTCATATGGGTACATGTCAAATACCCTTATTGAGAAAGATACAAGCAGCGCTCAACCTTGCTTTTCAATTCAAAGCCACATTATATAATATCCCCTGATTACTCACAGCCACTGAAACCTGGTGACTGGGTCTTCCACGCTTTTGTACCACCCATGTGTCTCAAAAGGACAACTCCACATCACCACTTCCCCTCTGCTGGTGACGTTAGAGGTCCGTTTGCGTTGACTTCTCATTCATAAAACTCTGTGCCGGTACTAAAAGAGGCTCCTGGACTGTACAGTGTCTGGCCTGCTGTCAGCACATGTCTGGGTGTGTTCACCCCCTACATGGTCCTGGTATGTGTGTGTGTGTGTGTGTTATAATCCTGACTGGCTGGACACAGGGTATTATCCTTGTTGTGACATGGTCATCCCCAGACGGCTGATTGAGGAAAAAAGCTCCAGGGTCTTTATTGCATGTGACAGGAGTGGGGAGGGGTGGGGAGGGGGCTTGGCAAATACACACAGATTCGTATGTTTCATCCAGTGCTGCGTCTGTTGCAAATGTGTAGCGGAATCGCATGGTGCTGAGATTCGGATGGCTTTGAGAATCAGAATCAGACGGTGTTGGGAGTCGTCAGAGTCAGATTGCTCTTAGCTGATAATAATACAACCCATTCCATTGTATCTCTGTGTCTTGTAGCTACTGCCCATACATCTGATATCTGCCAGTGACCGCACAGCATTTGTGATTAAATACAGATTATTGCTTAACCTCTTTCGCGCTCTCTCCCTCTTGGTTTTTCCTCTCTCTTAATCCCTGTATGGGTTCAGGCAGTTTTAAAACGGCCTCAACTCTAAACACAGCGCTTCATTGGTTGGAGAAGGACCCACATGACTCTTTAGGTACAACAGAGGGCCGAGGGAAATGCTTTTAGGCTGTTGAGATTATGAACACAATGACAGTACAGGTCTAGGTCCTTTACTGTATCCCAGCTTATATCCGACCAGACCAGACTGGGAAACGTTTGTAGGTGGGTATATGGAGCCTGATACACAAATTGGGTTTTTTTCTGCATTTTTTTAATTCTACTTGGAAAAACAACATTTGTCTTTCATCGAAGAACAATCATCTTTCTGAATATATTTTCTCCTCCAAGAAAATCTCGACTTCTTCCTTAGATACTCATTGGAAGTGTTCGACCAGAGAACGGTAGACCAGTAGCTGAAGAACTACAACCTAGTTACAATCTGCAGACAAACAAGGAAATACAAACCAGATACACTAGCATTGTTGGCCGAGTATCTGTGATCGATAACAATGATCCCTACTAAGCTGTTGATGTACCGGGGTCTACGTCCCAACTCCCCTCACCCTGAAGCCAATGTCGACACGTACCGACGCAGGAAGTCGTGTGCAGAGTTATTTCAGAAAGGGTACAGGGTGAGGCTGGGGCCCCGTGGGATGGCTATGAAGAAGGAGAGGCAGAAGGGACTCTACCTCACTCTATGGACTACCCTGAACTTTATCTGCAAGTGGGGTAAGAAGTGAGACTTAGCTAGGTCCATAGTTAACTTCTGTGGGTTAGATATAGAGACCTAGCTAGGTCCATAATTAACTATTCTGTGGGTTAGGTATAGAGACCTAGCTAGGTCCATAGTTAGGGAGTCTTGGTGGTTAAGATTTGGATTCATTACTCCGCTCCTGCAGTGCGATTCCAATGGCTTAGTTTGTCGTAAAATCGTGGAAGTATTATCTGGGTTATGGGTTTAATTCCTGTTTGGGCTGAGTGTACAGTAATTACTGTTTACAGTAGCTGTCCAATAAGGTGTTTCCCTGTGCGTGTGGGCGGGGTTGTTGTGTCTTGTGTGCGGGGGTCCTACAGTGGGAAAGCACCAGAACTAGTTTTCACTGTATGCCCGTCTACTGTCTTTAGAAACGTTGCCTTCACAGCACTTGTCTCTGTACACCATGTAGAAAACTTAAAATCATGTAATTGTGTCAGGCGCTTGATCACGTTCTGGGGGTCTTTACAAGCGTAATGTAGTATCCACCCTCCTAAACTGTCTCACTGTCTCTTCACAGAAACTACCATGACGTAGTTTCAAAGTTAATCTTATCGCCAAAATCGACCTCATAACCTCAGTTTCTAGAATTAATCAACGTGCCCTCTTGACCTCAGAAACTAGAATTAATGGAAATACACTCTAGTCCACATGCATGAGGTGTATACACAAACACACACACACTCACACAC
This sequence comes from Esox masquinongy, assembly GCA_016801175.1. Taxonomy (NCBI): domain Eukaryota; kingdom Metazoa; phylum Chordata; class Actinopteri; order Esociformes; family Esocidae; genus Esox; species Esox masquinongy. The sequence goes on along the minus strand of JACXGI010018441.1, from coordinate 406 downwards.
ACACACGCAAACATATTCATATACATATATATACTTACACACACAGTAGATCTGGGGATCAGGGATTATGTAACCTGGAAATGAGGCGGTCCTGGTGTTGTATTGTTTCTCTAATCCCTGGGTGAGTGCTTGTAAATACTAACAAACACACACTGGACCGAGTGTACTGTACATTATACAATTACTGTAGAAAGTCCACCCGGTCTTAAAATGTTTCATATTTGGTTGCGTCAGTGCATACTCATTGCATGTGTATGAATTAAGATTTCTGAAATGAACTGCCACCTTGTGGACATTAGCTGAATTTCAATAACGGTGCATTCAACCCATCTCTACCACTCACTTTCCATTTCACTTTTTAGTATATATACTGTGTATCAATATATATATATATATATATATATAT
>JACXGI010018440.1:0-13254 GCA_016801175.1 Esox masquinongy | reverse complement strand
GGGGGGGGTTATAAAACAGAAGATACACGACCTTGTTCATACTACAGTGAAAAACACCGTTAAGAAACACTCTCCAGGAAACATATGTTTGTATATAACCTACACTGAGTGTGACAGCAAAACACAAGACTCAGGGAGACATACCCTTCTCCTGTTTAAAAGGGGAGGATCTAGACTCCGTGGGCAAGGTGGAGGAAGGGCAGGGTGTCTCACTGTCTGGTGGGGTGTAGTGGTCCTTTGATGGGGGGAACTGAGGATCAGCCATGAGGTCATACGATGACACTTCCAAATCCTCATCGGATGCCGCCTCCAAATCTTTCCATTCCTGTCACCGTGAAAACAAGAACACATTTACACCCCACCATTTTGCAGAGGCATCACTTGTGTTGTGAAAACAGGTCTATGGCATGTATGAGAACAGTACAGGGCAACTAATTAAATCATCACATTTTAAATTATTTCTCTGTACATCTTTTTTGTCTTCCTGTTCTCCTGTGTGCCAAAATCAGAATTGGAATACTATTGTTTGGTACCACTTTTAGACTGAGTCAAGTCAAGACCTCTCAAGTGATTTGTTTTAAATGTCAAAAGAGGCTAGCTGAGGCCAGACCTCACCAGTAATTTGTTATGAAATGGCAAAAGAGGCTAGCTAAAGCCAGACCTCACCAGTGATTTATTAACAAGAAACCAGGCAAGCCTAGTTCAGCCGGCCCGCAATAGAAAGAGTTGCCATCCCGACATACGAACCCAGGTCGCTCACGTGAAAGGCTGCATCGTTAACCAATACACCACCGAACTGTACATTTGCTGGCTGTCAGCATAGCCTCTTGTCTATACTGACACCCGGCATCTGTATATCCTGAACAAATCCTATTTTGCCGTTTTAATAGTTAATTGGCCATTCGTGTATGACATTGATACAGTTAAACTGACCACCGTTTCTTATTAAGTTTACCTCCACCCTAGCGTCTATGAACTGTATTGCTTTTGTTACTACCCGTTTTAACAGCTTATTAGCCAATAATAGGCTTACTAGTATCTACTAACTTCCTATGAATAATCTTAAGAATTGAACAATTGCTAGCGAGACTAAAGATGAACTACTCCATGCCAAAAACAGTCACAATATAACCTCATACAGTTTAAAGTAAGGCTTACTATAATGTATCTACGTTGTTAAGCCAGCAAATGTGTTTGTCTATCCTGACCCAAAACGCAGGCACGGATGCGTACTTCGAAAATCCACCAGAAACAGACGCAATATAACCGTAAACTGTTTTATTGCAGGCTTACTATAATGCAGATATAAACGGTTTTAGCCCTCGTAGTTTTCGTCTAAATGGAATAATTCATAATGCGTACATCGCTTCGCCTGCGAGGAGATACGAACTCAAAACCTTAAGTTCACAAGTCCACTTCTCTAACCACTACACAATTTAACAAAGGTCGGCCAGTTGCTCACTCACTCAGTAAGATACATACGCTCTTAGCCTTAAAAATGGTAGGAGACTAGCTGAACCCAGACCTTTCCAGTGATTTATTTAAAATGGTAGGAGGCTAGCTGAAGCCAGACCACTCCAGTGATTTGTTGTAGCTATTCTGGGAGTGGTGTGCCACCAACAGTTTCTATGCTAACATCCAGTGACATTTCCCAGTCAACCATGTGAACGTTTTCTATCACTTCAATCATGTTGTATTTATTGTCCTTGCCTAGCAATCAACCTTGGCGTGGAAAGCCCTTTACAGCTTCAATCCCTGAAACAACAGACCTGAAATGTTTCTGATGTTGTCTCTGCCATGTCCTGGTGCTGGCGACAAAACAAACACACACAGATTAGGGACTCGCCAAAACGTGCCCTGGTAACATTATCATCATACAGAAAACAAGTTTACGTATGTAACCACGGTTACGCGCGCTATTGGATCACTCTAGTTTGGTAGCCTTCCGCGCGGACTGTCCCATGCACTAGGTAGTGCCGCAGCGGCTCTCCAATATTTAGCTGCTGTAGAACTACTTTCACTTCGTAGATTTTGTTCTTCACTATCAACACTATCTTTTTTCAAGGCTTCATCTGCACTCAAAATAACATGGTTTATATCAATTAAACCTTAGTAAACGTCATTAAAATACATTGTTCACCTAATGGCAATAGCCTATGTAATATATAACAAAAATACCTAAGTTGAACTTCTGGTTGAGAATCTGTTTAAATTAGTAGCCTTTGTTGATAGCGAGGAACACATTCAAACCCCCGTAAGTAGACAGTAGACATTATACAGAAGCATTTGTTGACGAGAAACATTTTTGCAGAGCTCTGTGGGGTTTCGATATAATTACGTTTTCAGTCAATCTATCTAACGTTCTGCAACTAAAGGTTAAGCTAATATATTGCTCCTTTGGCTGCAGTCAAGTTATGCAGAGCTGTGTTCTAGTGGAAACTCTATGCCGGAGACCAGAGTTAAATTCCCGTCTCCACCCTTATGAACGATTCCTACTTTCAATAAGTCTTTAAAAAACACAGCACAGTAAATATTGCAGTATCGTGGAAATACTGCATCCGAAATATATATAAAAAAATAACTGGGCTGTATCTTAGAAGTACACTGCAGTTTGTGCAATTACTGCCCTAAAAAAATGACAAATTAGTGCAGTTACTGCACTTCTACTAGTTTCAATTAATGGTTCATTAGAGATCCTTTGTATTTAAAAACTTTGGAACCATACAACCAGAAATGTTATGTAAATGTCTGGAAGAAATTAGTGTCCGTTGTAATTCACAAACCATCTAGGGGCGGGGTGTGTGATTTCTACATGCACCCCAATTCTAGTGCCTTGCCTGCGGCTGCATATGGGTTGCAGATGTGAGGCCCATCGGTCGAACAACAGGGACCGTATGGCTGGTCGGGGGATGGTGGGATGTTGCTGTTTTTTTTTTAATTTTTTATAAAGGTTTTGTAGGTTTTTATTGCCTATGCTAAGTTAATGTTAATTCTGTCAGTCAATGTTTTATGTTAAACAGACATACACATTGAACAAAATACTTTTTTTACCCTAAGCCTCCGTGTCATTTCGTTTTCTTATACATTTGTAATCACTAGTAAATAATGACAGTTCACGTCCACACTCAATAATTTAAACAATACACTGTTAAATGTTCAAGATAGAACACAGGTATGCTTTTTGAAACAGCCCTAGAAGTGAATTAAAGGCCGGCCTCCTGCTCGCATGCTAAACTTTTTAAGGTATGAAGAGCCATGTACTTGAAGCCGTAAAAGTTACATACCTGCATTAAAAATGTTGATGGCTGTGGCCTTGACATGTTCTGTATATGAAAAGACAACCACAGCAAATCGTTGTTCACTAAAACATATAGTGGATTAAAAACTGCCGAATGTCCAATGTTATCAAAAATATTTAATTTACAGTAGCTAGGCCAACATAATTCAGACAACAGAAAACAGACATCAACAGATTATCAAAATCCAACCTTGTACAGCAAATGGGATTACCTAAAATGGAGGCTGTGTCCAGCACTCGCGCCAAAGATTTATATAATTACACTGAGATAGCACAGAAGTGCCTGTGAAGCAGGGTGGGAAGAGTCATCTACAAGATAGCGAGATCTTATTGGTCAATATTAACACGATTTAGCCTGTTTATGTTAGGAAACGCCTACTGTAGAAAGTGGGCGTTTGCAATAACTCATTCCAACCTGCACACAATCTAAACAACGCATTTAAAAACAAAAAAACTTTGTCCACATTGGTAATAATATATTCAAAATTGGGGAAATTAAAATATATTGAGATCAGATGTTTAATCGGTGAGAATATCGGGCCCAGCTAGACTTCAACTGCTTAGAAGCTAGACTTCCGCTCCACGACCGTGCTTCAGATTGATACATCCGGTGGACTGTCTGGTTTCATTTTTAACAGCATGTCTTGTTACACAAAAAAAACGTACTTCCGGGTAACATCATTCCAAAATAAAAGTCTTTAATAGGTAAGTATAGTGTCAACTACCTGTATGACCTGTTAATAAAACGTTGCAAGGAAAAATACATGTCCTGATCTAGTTATATTGCATATGACATACAGTTGCTAGTTTACATGTCATTGAACACATTGGTCAAACAAACGGTATAGGCTGGAAAAATAAATGCGGATATGCCGTTGTCTTATATACACGCTAATATGCGGGTCGTACCCGAAACCTCCATGCGACAATTAAACATGATTATATAATTCCGCTGGCATACTGTCTTGTCTCTACTTTCTCTTCTGGGATAATGACTTCTTTCAGAGTGGGTAAATAAAGTCAGATGCTCCATTTAATGAGATGACAATCAGGTGTGTGTTAGAGGTTCCCTGTCATCAAAGTTGTTGTTTTACGGTGCATATTGGGTCAAAGAGGTGACAACTAAGCATCTGATGGTATCTCTTGCATTTTTCTAACATCTGTGTCCATGAGTAGACAGTATGAAAGACAGTAAACAACAGTGAGATTTGTCGGACAAAAACATGGAGGAAACAATGGCTCTACCAAAAAAATAATGCTGCCCGTCGCAGGATTACCAAAAAACACCTGGATAATCCATAACACTACTGAAACAATCCATAACACTACTGAAACAATCCATAACACTACTGATACAGTGTTCTATGGTCAGACAAGACAAAAATTTACTTATTTAGCAGAAGGGCACATCGCTATGTTTGGAAGAGAAATGTGCATACTAAACTGCATGCCAACACCAAAAACGAATCCCAAACATGAAGCATGGTGGATGGAGTATTATGGTTTGGGGCTGCTTTACAAGATCTCCCAAGAATGTCATTGAAATGAAAAGGTTCTGTGAGGAGGAAAGGTCCAGAATACCTTCTAATCATTGTGTCAGTCCGATCAACAACTACAAAAAATGTTTGACCAAGGTTATTGCTGTGAAAGGAGCTGCCACCAGTTACTAAACATCATGGCTCACATACTTTTTAAAGCCTATGCTGTTTATGTTTGACCAATGTGTTCAACGAAAATGTGTAAAAGTACATGTGTGTTCTTTTAAATTACACTGTGTTTATCAGTTGTTATGAGAGTGCCTTTGACAAGTATTCAGACCCATTCATATTCTCCACATTTTGTTTTGTTATAGACTTAATTTAGAATTGCTCTGGATCAGGATTTTTGGCTCCGTTCATCCTTCCCTCAGTCCTGACCAGTCTCACAGTCCCTGCCACTGAGAAGTATCCCCATAGAACGATGATCCCGCCACCTTGCTCACTGTAGGGATGATTCTCCCAATTTGTTATTAATTTGTCCAAATTTGTTATCAATGTTTACAACACAGTGCAAATCTGAAAAAAAGGTTTTCATTGCTGCGCCCAATTTGATTTTCAGAAATGTTTCATGAAGTACAGAAGCATCAGGAAACATTTAGGACCAGCAGGTCTAACATTTAACCTAACCAGAACTCTCACCTTTAGTATACTGCATTCACACACAGACACACAGGACAATTCAATTGTAACAAAGGACAATTCAATTGTAACAAAGGACAATTCAATTTCAGATAACACTGTGATTAATATCATAAACTACACATATAGAACAATCAGCACATTCTAAAAGTATATAACATCTGATGTATTCTTTTCATGTATTGAGATGAAAAGTGTTTTTTTTAAAACTGGCTTAAAGAAAAACACAAATGTTCAGTCAAAAATATGAGTTAATGGGAGGAGAAGAATGTGTTTTTTTCATGTGATTTCAGTTGCCTTAACCAGGTAAATGTTTTTCCACATTGGGAGCATTGGAAAGACTTTCCTCCAGAGTGTCTTTGCTCATGGTCTTTCAGGTTCCCTAATTGGGTGAATACCATTCCACAGTGGGAGAATTCATAACGTTTCCCTGCAGTGTGGATTCTCTCATGTGATTTCAGTTGCCTTAACCAGGTAAATTTCCTTTAACAGTGGGAGCAGTTAAAAGGCTTTTCCCCTGTGTGTCTTTGCTCATGATATTTAAGGAAGCCTGATGAGGTAAAACTGTTTCCACACTGAGAACAGTGATAAGGTTTTCCTCCAGTGTGTGTCTTTTCATGTGATTTTAAGGCACCCAAGAGGGTAAAAGTCTTTCCACACTGGGAGCAGTGGAATGGTTTCTCACTAGTGTGTACTCTCTCATGCTCTTTCAGTTGCACTGACCAGCTGAAACTCTTATCACAGTGGGAGCACTGGTAAGGCCTTTCTCCAGTGTGGCTCTTTTCATGTGCTTTCAGGGCCCCTAACAGTGTAAAACTGTTTTCACATTGAGAGCACTGATAACTCTTTTTGCCTGTGTGCGTCTACTCATGTGATTTCAGGAAACGTGTCTGGGTAAAAGTCTTTCCACATTGGGAGCATTTGAATGGCCTCTCTCCAGTGTGTGTTCTGTCATGCACTTTTAGGAGCCCTGGCCAGTCAAAACTCTTTTTGCAAATGAAGCACTGGTAAGGCTTTTCCCCTGTATGTGTTCTTAAATGTATTTTCATGTTATCTAACCGGTTAAAAGTCTTTCCACATTGACAGCATTTATCTCCAGAGTGGAGATACATTTTTTCATGTTTCAACTGGTTAGACGTCTTTCCACTATGGGAACTTCTGAAATGTTGTTCTCTGTGTATTCTTTTATGTTCTTTCAGGTTCCGTAACAGCCTAAAACTCTTTTCACATTGGGAACAGAGGTGAGGTCTTGCCGGTTCGGACATCTCTTGGTCTGGTTCCTTTGTGGGACTTTTCCAGCTGTCAGAGGGAGAGGTTGGTCTCTCTCCTACCAAAGACAGACTACTTTGTTAAACAGACATAGCACAATTATATAAAAACTTAATTGTGAGTATACAAACAAGGTTTAATCCAGATTAAATTCCTAAATCTGAGGATAGTTGTTCACATTGTTCAATCCAAGTCGGTTTAGATTCTGTCCTCTTTATCTCTTGAAAACCTTTCATCCAAATCAGATTAATATGAAACCATACATAATATACAGTGGGGTGAGATTATCTGAACATCAATGAATGTTTATTTTTGTGAACTAACAATACATTTCATATATTGTTTTAACCTAATAATTGCTTGAAGATGCATTCTGGGAATTTCTTACAATGTTTTTCACCTCCTATTTTGGGCTGGATATGTACAATGTTGTTCTGGCCTATAAAGACCTCCAGGTTTCTTATTGCTAAGCTTAAGATTCAAATATCTCAAATTACCCCCTCCACCGCACAGTGTATTATTTTTTTATGTCATGTGATGTCAATATTCACTCACTGTTCCATGGTGTTACTCTGTGCTGCATTAGATAATGTAATATTATTATAATAATTCTATAACAACAGTCCATATGTAGGACCTAATAGTAATTGCATGGGTTTAAAAACAAATAATGTAGGGATTCAGATAAATTACCAGTGTTAATCTCAACTCCAATCTTCTCTTCTTCCTCCAATGTGACAGTTATCTCTCCTTCCACCTTCACTCTAACTACTTCTTCCTCTTTAACTGTGAAAGTCAGCTCCTCCTCCTTAGAAACACATTGAGAGCAGTGATATTGCCTTTGTCTTGTGTATGTTTTATTGTGTCTTCTCCTAATGGAGTCACTCTTTCCACACTGGGAGCAGTGGAGTTGTCTTGCTGGTTTTATTTTAATATGAACTTTAGTGACACAGTATTTAAGTTTAATGTTTTTGTTTTCAGTGAGAGTTTGCCTACTGATTAGAGCACGTGATCACTAACAAAAGGTTGCTAGATTGAATAAAGAAAAAATCTGTTCTCTCCCTGAACAAGGCAATTGAGACAAATTTCTCCCAGCTAAGTAATCTGTTGAAAAACAAAATACTAAGAATTCTCTTTTTTTCTTTGACGTAAAATGTTTTGTCATAGTGCAGATGAAAGAATACAACCCTTATTGAAATTTAGATGTTTTTCAGTGAGACTTAGTCAAGACTAGAGCCATCTCAGGGCTCTGCCTCCCCATCATTATATATAATTAGGTATTTATGTGTTATTACATTTTATTATAATTATAGTTATAATACTATATCATATATTATATAGATATAACTAATAGTTGTATCATTCGGAGAACTGACTTCAAATCCTGTTCACAGATTAGCTCAGTGGTCCCACAGAGGGGGGTGAAATGAGAAAGCACAATACAGGTTTAGGTTGCAGGAAGTTGCGTTCAAACTAGAGGTTTGGAGACTGTTTCTTCAAAGGCGTAACTTTTAGAATGGAAGCTAGTTGAACATTCCATTTGATTGATCAATATTTCCAATTGGGAGCTCATAGCATTGTATCTTGTTGCCTAAAGGAATAATGACACTGAAACATGATTTTATGAAAACACTTTGGAAAAAGATATTAAAGTACAAACGTTTGCAGAGGTTTTGCAGGTCTTTATGGCAACACTGTAGTGGGATCACCAGTTTGATCTTCTTCCTTAAAGTGACAGTAATCTCCTCATCCTCTTCTTTTACAGTAACATGCTCTTTCTCTGTTACTCGGAATACATGCCCCTCTTCTTCCAAAGCTCAACGAGAAGCACCATAGAGCTTTTAAATAACTTAGGGACACATTTGTGAAAAGGCATATCAGGGAATGGGGACAGAAAGATTTAGTATAATATAAATTGCAGCACGTTCAAGAGAATTATTGAAAAGGTGATGTGCAAAGTTGGTAGATACCTACGGACAGTTTTAATAGAACTGCATTATGTCTAAGGAGTTGATAGAAATCTTGTATAATTGTTAAGTGAAAAGCATAATTATTAATTATGCTTTTCACTTATTATAAATATTTTTTAATTATCATACAAGTATAATTTTAGAACTATTTATGAAACTACTTATGCAAGCAACATATTTCAGTTTATTTTTCTTACATATATTCCCCTACATGAAACAAAAACCATATTGGTGTACTTTAAAATATAAACAGAATACAATGTCAGTGTTCCATTTTTAATTAATGAAAATGAGAAACATGGTGAGGGTTTTGAATACTTTGCAAAGCATTCTGTCTATAGTTGAAATCTGAAAATCACAGAGAAGATTATCAACCAGATTACAGAGATTTTGTTATCATGAGGTATGTTATTTTTCAATTACTCTGTATCTTAAAACATTTCTTTATTTTTGTGGGCTGGACTGGGTTAGATTTCAGCACACTCTCTTTTCCAATTTGTCCTCATCTGTCGATAAAGCCTGAATGCCCAAATATATATTGTTAAAAGTAATTGATTTAGCAATCAAATGCCTACACAAACTTCATGTGACAGAAAAAAAACATTGTTTTAAATAAATGATAAGTCATTTTATTTATGAAGCATAAAAAAATACAGAAACCTAAATACTTCAGCAATGCACATAAAACCCTTCTCGGGTACTGATAAGCAACCAGGCCGGTGTTGTAGTGTTCAATTAAAAAGCGTGCAGAAGTGTTTTTGGACGATTATCCCTTTTAAATTTTATCTGGCTTCAAAAGTGTGCCAGCAAATTTAATTGTCGATTTACTCTCACATGATCGAATGCTCCATTGCAGCAGGTTCAATCGTAACCTGGCAAACATTTGCGAGATCCTAACGTGACCAGGAGGTAACACACTCCGGAATTCTTTATTAACCCCTCAAACATCTCAATTGAAATCTACCGATCATTCTATAAAATATGTCAACTCTGGCAACAAGAGGAACCTACACTTGTTTGTCAAGGTTTATTAAGGTTATTTTCATCTGTATCAATTGCTATGTGCCAACGTGGCGCTTCTGCGTCATTGACTTTCCTAGCTCCTACTAATGCTAGACTTGATTTACATGTTTTTTAGCATGATACAAATCACCACGTTTGACCATTCTTTCACACAGGTGTGCTGTCAAGGTAGTAAGGACGTGATCAGACTACATTAACCATTACATAAATGCATTAGTATGAAAAAGTGTATGAAAAAGTATGAAAACATTTTTGAGACACTCATAGTCTTGTCAAGTAAATAATGTTCCCCTAACTGCATTTACTAAGTGGTGCAGTGAGCCGCTGAGGCAGAAACATTTTAACTTTTTAAAACAATTCGCCAAAGTATCCAATTCCAATTCTGTCTCAATAAGGATATAAAAAAGGATATTCAAGTAAATCCGTATTAAGGTTTGCATGTGCAGTATCACAATTAGGCCATAGTAGTGTGTTTTTACTATTATCAGCACACTTATACAACTATACAATTCTAAACGGGGAATTATGTGAGATTCAAATACTTGCCATAATCTACAAAAAACATGAAAGGCAAGGTGAGCTACTCTGTGAGCTAAATTATCTAAATTGATTAATTTGGTTAACTCTAATGTAGAAATAAATTTTTTCTATTTACTAATACAATGTTTAGCTGAATGATCAGATTAAAGTTAATCTTCTTATGGTTGCACACATACGGTGTGTAGGTGGTGGTAGTATTAGTAGTAGCAGTAGCAGTACATGCCATGGCTTAACTTAGGCCACGATCCAGTCCAAATGCAGGTTGCCTATAAAAGATGCAATAGGGTTCGACACTAAGATCCGATTGAATCCTTTGAACAATTTCAGTAAATATCCACCATCTTCTATAGCAGACTGTTGCTATTTTGAATTCAACTGGGTGGGAATTATAAAATCCAGGCTAGCAGGTGTCAGTTAATTAAATTCCAGAGTTAACATTTTCATAGTTTCATTTGGCCGTAAATTCATAACATGGGCCAAGACTCACAAGTTTGAAAACAGGTAACAGGAAATGAAAATCCCATCCAGGCCCTTGACGGTTTAAACCTGTTAAGCCTCTGTCCATCATAATAGGTAGGAATTCATACATATTGACAGGCTTTTACAACAGCCGTAGAATAACATGCTGTATGTCTAGTTTCAAGTGGAAATCCTTATTGGTGCTGCCCTATCAGAAATAAACTGAAAGAACGAAAGGATAGGTGGTCTTTCCACTTAAGTTCCCTCTTCCTTCGCGTCAATCTCATATTCCTCCTCTTTTTCTTGTTTAATTTCTCTCTCATCTCCCTCCTCCTCCTTAATAACCACATTCAAAGTAAAGGTAGGTTTCACTCTGGTATGTATTCTCTCATGTCTCTGTCGGGCATCTGCTACATGAAAAGACTTTTCACATTGGGAGCAGTGGTAAGGCTTTTCTTCACTATGTAGTCTCTCGTGTCGCTTAAGTGATGCTTTCTCAGTGAAACTCCTCCCACATACAGAGCAGTGGAAAGGTTTTTCTTCATTTGTTTGCTTCTCATGTACTTTCTGGTGTCTCTTAAGAGATGCCTTCTTACTGAAACATTTCCCACATACAGAGCAGTGGAAAGGCTTTTCTCCAGTGTGTACTCTTTGATGAGTCTTTAAATTACTTGAGGAACTGTAATTCTTCCCACATTGAGGGCAGGGGTAACTCTTACGGCAAGGTAGTGTTGATGTACTTGGATCAACTACACTACTATTGCCCTCTTTCCCAACTTTTCTCTCTCCCTCATTGATGTCCCTCTCATTCTCGTCTTTAACAATAACACTGAAAATACTAGCAGGTTTCTGTCCAATGTGTATCTGCAAATGAGTTTTTAAGTTTCGTTGCTGAGAGAAACTTTTCTGACATACAGAGCAGTGGTAAGGCTTTTCCTTGCTATGTGATCTCTGATGTTTCTGAAGGTCTCCTGCAAAACGGAAATTCTTTCCACATTGAGAGCAGTGGTATGGTTTCTCCCCCGTATGAATCCTCTGATGTTCCTTAAGGCTAATTAAATTACTCAAACACTTTCCACACTGGGTGCAGAGGTAGGGCTTCTCCCCACTATGTACTCTCTCATGTCTATTAAGGTTTAGTTTTCCACTGAAGCGCTTGCCGCATGTGGTGCAGTGGAAGGGTTTCTCTCCTGTATGGACTCTTTCATGAATCTTTAGAGCTCCTTCTCTTGTAAAACTCTTTGTGCACACGGAGCAGTGGAAAGGTTTCTCTCCTGTGTGAGTTCTTTTATGAATCTTAAGAATTCCTGTCCTACTGAAACTCTTTCCACATTGGGTACAGTGGTGAGGCTTCTCCCCTGTATGCACTCTTTGATGTTCTCTAAGTCTTCCTGAATGATTGAAGCTCTTTCCACATTCAGAGCATTTGTAAGGCTTCTCTCCTGTGTGCACTCTTTGATGTTGTCTTAGACTTCCTGAACGATTAAACCTCTTTTCACATTGAGTGCATTTGTAAGGCTTCTCGCCTGTATGTATTCTCTGGTGAATGTTCAGACTTCCTAACTGAGTGAATCCCTCCCCACACTGAGAGCAGTTGTAAGGCTTCTCTCCATTGTGTGATCTCTGATGACTCCTCAGTTCTCCTGCTCTACTGAAGCTCTTCCAACATTGGGAGCAGGGGAAAAGCTTCTCTTTTTTGAGTGTCAGTTTGTTTGATTTTAGGGGAGTTGGACAAGTAACGTTTTCACTACAGCAGGGCTTCTGTCTGCCTTGTTTGCATTTTGTTGATGCTGGGGAACTGGGACCGCTGTCTGAGCCTGGGTTTGAGATTTGTTCTGTAAGAATATAAACACATTGGTTAAAGCATTCACATGATCACCCATTCAAATTGCCAAACTCCTCCAGAAACAACTTAGAAAAAAAAAACTAAATAAAAAAAATGCTAAAAAATGTACACTTAATTTGTCAATGTCTCACACCGATCACCATTTATTCCAATGAAAATGTAGTTCAGATGCAGCTGGTCGGAAGGGGAGAGGGATGCACTGCTCTGTTTCAAGAGGCTGGATTCAGTGGTCACTCCTTTTGTCTCCCCTACAAGACAGTCCAAGCTAAAGTATTGCTTGCGGAATTGCCATTTGCTAAATAGCTATGTTTCTATTTCTTAATTTTAACTGAAAACTATCACATTAAGGTTCTTAATTCTTACCCAGAAATTATTCTGTATTTTCATTTTAGCAAAAACTCCTAGTTGTTTTAGTTTTACATTGAATTAAGGGTTTTGGCCCATTAATTAATTAAAGTAATTTGCATGAAAATGTATTTGGACTGCAGATAATATATAGTCAACAGCTGCTGGCTGCTCTCAGGACTGAGTTTTGAAAACATCAGCCATCAGGCCATGTCTCTGGCAAGAGGTCACGTGTGTGTTTTGTTCCCTTTTCATTGAGTACAACTTCATTACTATTACAGAAGGGTATCTATTTAATAGAGTTCTAGTGAAAATCAGGTTACAAAA
>JACXGI010018439.1:0-13257 GCA_016801175.1 Esox masquinongy | reverse complement strand
TCTTTAGTTTCTCTGGTCCTACCCTCTCCCTCTCTTCCTCTCCCCCATTCAGGTACAGACCACCACCATGTGTATCTCTGTCAGTCTGAGTGGCTCAGTGGTGTTGGGCTGCCTCTTCGCTCCTAAGACCCACATCATCTTGTTTCAGCCCCAGAAGAACGTCACCTCACTCCGCGTGGCCACCACCCGCTTCAGTGTCTCCACCGGCCCCGGATCCAGCTTCTCTCAAGGTAACAGATCTGCAGGCAGCCAAACAACCTTCAACGTCGCCATTGTTACTTTCACTGTCATCGTTGTTAAAAACGTCACTTTTCAAACATTCTAATGTGCAGGTGACTTTGTCCTACTTCTGGGCCATTTCCCCTAATCTTTTCAAGGGGATTAATGATTATATCATCACGTATGAAAAAGTGTCCATTAAGGATGCTTGTTTAAGATATTAAATACATAAAATTATATTTTCGTTTCAGCTTGAACTTACTTCTGCCAGATCTCTTTTTTTAAATGAAGGCGCTTTTAGTATCTAAAAAACACTATCCAGAGCAACTTACAGTGAGGGTATTGATCTTCAGATAACCACACATCACAGTCTATTTGTATAGAATACAGAGGTTATCAGCATAGTCAGTGGTGGTCAATGAATAGTACACATTTGTTTCATTGTACACAGTTGCCCTTGTTTCATTGTACACATTGTACACAGTTGCCCTGATGACCATTGCACTATACTTTTGGCCATTAAAAACTATTCAAAAATACCTTTTTACAAACCTTTTTTTCAGAGTACAACACACTGAGGTCAACCATGGATGCACATGCATCTTGCTAACAGAAAGACTGCCAATCCCATCTGCCCCCATTTTACAGCCTACATTTATGTAATTCTTACTTACTAACAAAAAACTTTATTGGGTTGTTTTTACGTTTATAATGCTGTTTTGATGAAAAATCACCTAGATTATATTTGGTTGTTGTCGAAAGCAGTTACAATATTTTGGATGCATTAATTGCTAGCTAAAATCCCTGACACATTTTTCCTGGCTGAAGCTTCTGTTTTTACGTTTTTAAGTATAATGTCATTTACACACAAATTATGTTAAGCATGTTGACAGCACCACTGTTGAGAGCTGACATATGTCTTTACATTTAATTATCCCCTCCACTACTCATGTTCTTTTCAATCCACTCATCCATAAAATGTAAACAATAGAACTGTTGTTGATGAGAATGTACTGTTCTCTTTCTGCAGCTTCAGCCTCCAATATTGTGCCAACGGTGTGTAATTGGCGAGAAGTGGTGGACTCCACGACTTCTTCCTTGTGAACACTGACTGACTGAGCCTCATGTTCCTTTTGCTGACAAACATCGTATACAGAGTTCTATAATCACCAGTCCAGAATCAGCTGTTTCAGATATTAAAGAGGTCACACAAAAGATTGTCCTAAATTTGTTGTCCTCTAAGTGCTGTGAGTACAATGTCCCAATTCTGTTTTCGTTTTCTGACGAGTAGCGAAGAGATGCCAATAAAAGTGCAGTATTATAACCCTTCTTTTAATTGCAAAATGAAGAAAACTATAGTAATTTACTTGAGACATGGAGTAAATTATAGTAAATCTGTTAAATGTAATATATACATAAGATGTTTTTAATGTAGATTTTGGTGAACCGGTTTGTGCTTTCTTGCAGTATATGTAAATAAAATGTGTTTTTTATTAATCTGAAAATTACAGAGGATTTGACTATTCTAAAACACCCATTCACAAGCTGGATACTGTGTGTTCTAGTTAATCTGTCACTCAATAAGAAGACATCGACAAAGAAACCAAGGAGCTCAAACTCCAGTACGTGTAGGCAGAAAAATATTGTATTGCATGGAAACCCATACTTCTCCTTAGAGAATATGAGGACAGGTGAATTAAATTCATGACATTTAATTACAGAATTCCATCCCCTTTGGAGTCTCGGCATGGTACCCTTGAGCTCAGAACTCCAAGAGCTTCAGACTCAACAAATTACATCAACAGTTGGCATTTTCAGGAGGTAATATGTGACTGCAATGGCCGAATCGCAGGAACCCATTATTGATAAGAATATGCCAGCAGCTTTAAAGCAGACAAATCTTTTCTTGAATTATTTGAGAATTCCAGTGGCATTTAATGCTTGAATGTCCTAGCATTCTAATGGTACTACTGTAACATCAGGAGGAATAATGCTAAAGTGTTGAGACAGTGCGAGAAAGCATAAGCATATATTCTGTTATTGAAATATTTATATCATTCAATTCCATTCCAAAATATGTATATGAATGTATTTTATTACTTATGCTTTTCTTTCTGCAATTCTTCACATCAACTACACCGGTGAGTGAAATCTGTAAGCTGCCACATATTCGTCTACAGAATTTAATGTACTATTAACTTATGCCCAAGCTTATGTAAATATGAGAGAAAATTCTCCTTAGGTGTTTTTGGCGTACTAAAAAACACAAGTTGTACAGCAGATGAGTTGAATTTTTCAGAATAATAGGCCATATCCCTGATTCAACACTGCCATCTTGTGTGCATGAATTGAATTATCTCCGTGCTGCCAAAGTCCAGCAGGTGGTATACTGATTATGTATTTAGATGATGACAAACATGCAACAAAGTAGTTTATTATATCTGCATCATTGTCATCACAACATGTTATTTTATTTTAGTGATATGACATTGTTGATGCTGATCCCTTTAACAATCACATACAGTACATAGAGAATTTCTAACAGTGTCAGATGAGTGGAAGCATAATAGCCCCATACCATCAAAGATCTACAGAAACATTTGACAATTGGCATAGGTTTCTGTTCTGCATATACATCTTTATTTGAAAATAAAACCTCTGCAGACCTAGGACTTTATTTTCATGTCATCCATCAAATGTAAATGTCTGGAGTGAAGCAGCATTGACGCAGTGAAACATACCTTTAATTTTTTCAGATCAAAACAAGGCTTCTTTACATCCTCAACAATGGCCTACTGAATACAATACAACACATTTTGATAATTTGTCTTTTTTTTAAAAATGCCTATAAAAAAACGTTACATCCGTTGTGTTATGGGTCAAATTTGACCTGGTAGTATTATGTATTATGGGGTATTTATGCAGAAATATACATAGTAAATGTTGCCAAACCATCATGAATAACAACAATTACAACAACACAAAAATAATAGTGATTCTTTCCGATAATAATAGTACAATAATATTGTTTATTAATATTAAAATTATGTTTCATGCCAAAAAAGCGTATTGACTTGAATCCAATTGTAGAATGGCATGCAGCAAATATGATCCCACGCACACACCTCCACTCTCTCTTTCACTCGCGCACGCACACACCCACACACACATACACACACCCACACATCTCCTGTCCCCCAGCTGTATAGTAGTATATAGGCTGCCCGTCATACATATTATCATGAACACATACATAAATAACCACAGACGCGTGCACACACACACACACACACACACACACACACACACACACACACACACACGATGACACTTGTTCATAAATCTTATTGCATGATTGACCAATATAAAGTGTTGTTTTAGGAAATTAAATTAAATTTCTCCGTCAATTTTGACCCATAACACAACAAATGTAATAATAATTGGTAAAGTAAACATATAAGAAAAGACTAACAAGTTATTTTGGGAATTAATTTGTTCATCATCAGCCTCTCATGGTCTTATGTTCAGCATAAACTATAAAATAGATACATTTAGCCTATTTTAAACTAAAACTATTTGTACATTGTAAGTTAAATGTGGTCTAAGGTACATAAAATATCAAAGTAACTATATATATATATATTTTGGTGTTGGATGAATTAAAGGTTTCTTAGCGGATAAAACATTTAATTGGATAATAATTCATGTTTTTTTTCAGTGCTTGTTAGTGAATTCAAACATGGGTCAAATTTGACCTATGAACACTAAGGGTGTAAACCCTTTTCAAACACAATAGGAGGGTTAAAATAGAGCCCTCAATAGAGCATGTGTGCTTGAGTAGGGATGTATGGTCTGAACATTGCCTGAGGGGTGGTAGCCAGGCACTATGGTCTTGGAGAGGATGAGAGATTCAACTGAAAGCCAGAACAGTTTTCTGAGGAGTGGGGGTTCATGCTGGATTGTTCTGGATAAGTAACAAAGGTATGATTTTCAAAGCAGAGAGTCCTTCCAAACAGGAATGGCACTAGTTCAGATGACAGATGACAAGTGACTGGATAAGTACTTCTAGTGCTGCACTGCTTCCTGTGTTAGGTAGGGTCTTACTCTACGAATGTTGCTGAGCATGCGTCTACAAGAGTAAATCCCATCTTTCACTTTTGCTTAGAATAACACAGTGTTGTCCAGGGTCACACTAACGTTCTTTTCAGTCTGAGAGGGGGACACTGGGGAGTTGACAAACTATGCACAAAACTAAGAGGACCTTGCTACCAGGTACTATGTCTATTGATGTTAAAAAGGCCTTTAATCAAGTAGAATGGTCCCATCTATTTGCAGTTCTACTGAAAAGTGGTATTAGAAACAAATTCATGAAATGGATACTTTTATACAGGAGCTCCAGCGCTAGAATGCTCACCAACCATACACTGCCACTCAGATTAAACTCCATAGAAGGAAAATTCAGGGTGTTGCACTTTGGCCACTGCTCGTAACTCTGGCCGTCAAGCCTCTCGCTCAAGGTGTAAGGTCTGATAGCAAAACGTGACTATGATACTGAGGACTCTAAAAAAAAAAAATCAGTAAAAAAATATTGTATTTAATATCTCCACTCACACGTGCCTACCTGGGGTTTGAAGATGCAAAGTCCTATTCCTCTCTATTTGAAGCTAATATCCTCTGACGGACCAACTCAAAGCAAACACACCTTCTTAAACCTTTTTATTTCACCCATGTCCAGTTGGTGTTGGTAATGCACCATTACACTTGGATGCATTGTTGTCAATGCCATTAAACCCCACAGAGTAAGACTGTTGGGTGGCTATGGTTATTGATTTAAGCATGGTGGAGGGAGGGGAAGCTAATGAATAATCTAATGGAAATTCAGCCACGACTGCGTTCCTATACACAGCTCCAACACCACTGTCAGGTTCGAAGAAAACACCACGGTGGTAGGCCTGATCAGTGACAATGACTAGTCAGCCTACAGGGAGGAGGTCAAGTCCCTGGAGGCGTGGTGCGCTGACAACAACCTGGCCCTCAATGCAAAGAAGACCAAGGAGCTCATTATGGATTACAGGAAGTCTAAAGGCTGCAGTCACGCCCAGTTCTCATCGATGGCACTGAGGTGGAGCGTGTGTCCAGCTTCAAATTCCTAGGTGTCCACATCTCCGAGGACCTCTTCTGGACCCTAAACCCTGGTCAAAAAGGTGCAGCAGCGCCTGTACTTTTTGAGGAGGCTGAAGAAGGCCCCCCATGACTTCCCAGGTCCCTGTTGAACTTCTACCGCTGCACAATCGAGATCATTATGCCGAACTGTGCCACAGTGTGGTTTGGCGGATGCTCCGTAGCCGGACGACCAGAAGGCCTTACAACGGCTGGAGAAAACCACTCAGAACATCACTGGTACCCAGCTCGCAGCCATCATCGATCTCCAGCGCAAGTGGTGTCTGTGCAGGGCATCATCAGAGACCCTTCACATCCATGCCACAAACTGTTTGCCCTCCTACCATCAGGCAGGTGGTACAGGTCTCTTCGTTCCCGCACCAGCAGGCTCAAGAACATTTTCTTTCCATCTACTGTGTAACCCTGCTGAACTCTGTGACCCATCACTAACCATACCCACCTGCCCACCGCTAAGTACTGCCTCTCAAGAAATGTGTTGCACTACTCCCTTGTACTACAGGACTCTGACACTGCCTTGCAAAGTCTGATAAGTTCCCAGTTGTCACATGTACATGTCTACCTTGGGAACCTCATTGCTGCTATCCCTGCATTTCAGTTGCACATACCACCTTGCACGTTCAATTTGCCTGCACTGCACATTTAGAATTACCATTGTACTTGTTTTTTTCAGTTGTACATGCACATCTTTCTCGGGAACCTCATTGCTGCTATCTCTGCATTTCAGTTGCACATGCTACCTTACACCTTCAACTTGCTCGATTGCACAGTCAGAAGTGCCATTTGTACTTGCATTTGCCTCATCGCACAACTATTAATTTCCCACTTGTTCATACATATACTTAATACTTGTACATTTTCTGCCCCTCCCCCATTTGCCTTCATTGCTCATTTAGAATTGCCATTTGCACTGTATTTGCCTTCATTTCAAATCTATACATTCTGCTTGTAACATACAATATACTTAATACTTTCCTAAATTTCCTGCTCTCTTCTATTTGCACTTCTGGTTAGATGCTAACTGCATTTCGTTGTACTTTACTCGTACTCTTCAATGACTATGAAGTCATAAATCCAATCTAATCTAAAAAATTATCTGATTTATATAACACTCCGGTACAGTAGATGGCGGTGTATGCAACATATAGGTGGATGCGATCTGACAACCCAATCCCAAAGAAGACATCCGGTGTGTCCGGGTGTGGCTGTCAAAATACTAAGGTTCTGACAGCTCTAGTTGCAGATCTCGCAACTCCCCCAGCTAAGTAGCAAGGGCATAAAGGTTTGCTAAATATTTAGCCAGCTAGCTATACATTTCTTTCAGATGTACAGAAGAGAGAAGCTAAATGTAACGTAGACTGTAAACTAGTTAGCTAATCTTTGAATGTCTTGCTTGCTAGCAACTGCTTTTATGCCGGTTAAAGTCCGGTACAATACTTAGTGCACACAAACACACGCACAAATTGAAGTTGATACTGGACTTTGGGTCAAGCTAAAGGATAGTTATCCAGCGCAAACATTCCTGAGGGTTGTGAATGGATGGAAATCCAGTCAGGACAGCAATACTATTTCGCACCCTCTCAGCCAATGCCTACCACGCAGCCAGGTCAGTGACAACAAGTAGCTGATGAAAATAGAAATGACTGGAATTTCCAAACATTATTTTATATACAGCTCCGGAAAAAACTTAGACCACTTTTTCTTTCCTTTCCAAAAAAAAGTCGAAAGGGAGGTTTTGAGTGAGGAACAGAAGGGTTAAAAATAAGAGACCACTGCAAATTGAACGCTTCTGTTCCTCAATCAAAACTTTCCTTTTCAACTTTTTTGGAAAGGAAAGAAAAAGGTGCAGCGCTGTCTTAAGTTTTTCCGGAGTATATGGTTACCAGTATGATGGTGTCCACACAGTACCACAGCTCACTAGCTAAATATGTATATATATATATATATATATATATATATATATATATATATTTTTTTTTTTTTTTTTTTGGGTGGGGGGGTCAATGAAGGTTCAATGAAGGAAAACAGACGGACAAATAAATATTAAACAACATTTTAGATTGCTGATCAAATAACTGTTGATTAAATTAGATACCTCCCCTTCTCAATGCACATTTTTGTGCCTTCCTGTGTATGTATTTGAATTCACATATCACTGAGGAATAATAATATTAGAAAAGTGCAGCAACCTGCGTCATCACCATTTTAAATACAGCATCTGTCATAACTGTTATTTGGGAATCTCATGTCCTGTAAAAAAGTTTTCATTTTACACATGCTTTTTAAAAGCAATTTGTTCCTGGAAAATTGACTAAATTGAGTGTATACATTGCTACGTTCTCAGCTAAAATGGCAGTTAGTTCCATGTGACTCAAATTTGAATATTTAATTTCTCAATCATGCCATACAATTGTAGGCATTAAACAGCTTGAGTATTTGGACAACAAAGTCTCTAGTTTACACTCATATGTAAAAATACACGCATATGGGGTGACGCGCTAGAAACGACATTGAGGACTGCTGGTTCATTAATGGTGCGGTATAAACTAAGCACACATTTGTTTTAAAAATAACCATCAGTCTCAATAGAATGCAAAGACCAATAAAATCAGTTTAATCTGCATACATTATATTGAAAATGTGTTTGCTATACATCTGACTAGCAATAACTTGTTGACACCTCGTCACACCCTAAAATATAAGTTACCAATGTCTTAGTGGAGTTGGTGACAGGAACACTGCAATCCGGTCCATTTTTTGACCTTACTGCTTTAGCAATGCATTCCATAGTTACTGAAAATTTACTTTCTCCTTTAGATGCAATTTGTTTATCCTTGGCTACTCTATCTTTCTAATGTCAGATTAGAATGCCAGATGCCCACCTGTACCAGTCCAATGCTGAGGGCACTTTCTAACAACAAGTTTTATGAATTGGTATTGTATGTTAGGCCTAGGTTTTAAAGTAGACATTTTGACCCAACGGAGTCTGTGTCTTATCAATACATTTGATACGTTTGAGCATGAGTGACAGTAGAGGGTATGTATAGCGATGAAGGACACTGTGTGCGGACGAAGATCTTCAGGATGACAGGCTTTCATTTGAAATTCCTCCGTGTGTGCTTCATAGTTTTAAGTATTTTAGTTTTGAAATCTCATTGGTTATTGTATAAAACTTTATATTTCATTGTATAATACTTTTATGCTATTGATTCTCTACTTACAAATACATTAAGTGGAAAATATAAACAGAAACAAATACCTATTTTACAAAAACAATGTACTGTGTAATCAGAAAGAAAATGTTGCCCACGCCATAACTCAGATATAGAAGATTTATTAACTCAAGTTTCGACAGCCGACTGCCTTCATTTTAGTGTCTGATCAGACATTCTGACCATGATAACAGTACAAGAATATTATCAGTCTTTGCGGCATTTCTTCTTTGCCTTTCGCTGTAGGGTGTTCTTGGGTGTCTAAAGAGAGGAATTAAGATATTTCAGCAAAAAGGTAGATTCTCTTATGTTAATCCTTGTGTATATATTATTTGTAGTTCTTTCACATTTCTGCAGCATACCTGTTGAGGCCTCTTCAGGGTGATCTTCCAAAGACATAAGGTCCCAATTAAGCTCATCCAGTATGCCTTCCACCCACTGCCTTCCATCAGTGACAGTGGTTCCTGGTCTTGAGGCTTCATGTCCAAAGCTTCCTGGGTCAGCGGTTCCCAGGTCAGAGGCTCCAGGGTCAGTTTTACCATACAGAGGTTCCATAGTCACCTGGGTCAGAGGTTCCTTGGTCACCTGGGTCATGTGACGACTGCGCCCTCTGCTGCCTCTCCTCCCCCTGCAGCGGGCAGGCTCCTGCAGTTGACGTCACCGGCCTTCTGACACCACCGCCCATCTCATCAGTTCATCTCACCTGTTGTCTTGTTTAGCGCACACCTGGTCCTCATTTACAATGATTCCCCCCAGTGTATATGTTCCCTCTGCTCCCCTGGTCTTTGTGTGTAATTGTCTTACCATTAGAGCATTGTTGGGCTACGCCATTCTTGCCGTCATTAAAAAACAGTTTTACCTTTGCAACTCCACGTTTTCTGCTCCTCATTCCTTCAAAGCCCTGACAGGTCAGGGGTTCCTGGGCCGGAGGTCTCTGGGCCAGTCGGGATTTTTGATTAACTGATGTCATGGTTTCAGCTGCTAGGGTCCCTAATACAATATCTACTTTTTTTGTAGGTTTATTTGTGGGAAAGCAGTCTTGAGACATAACTGTTTCATTTCCTACCCAGTGCTCCCTGGATTCCTTGTGGGGGGGCTTTATTCTGGTAGTCAGGCCTATCAGTCTTTTAGAAAAACTATCCAGTACAGAGATAATGTCCTCCTGGATGGCCAGATCCCAGATCCATATCTTGGACCAGTTCCTTGGTGGGGCCTGTGACAGTCTTCCAGCTGGGGGATAAATCAGGGCCACCTTGGTTCTCACCTGTTGGTGGTTATTTATCCCACTCATCCAATGAGGCCAGGTCTGTGGCTGGACCACACTTGTTTTTAGGAGAGGCTCCTGTTTTACCACACTGGTTTTTAGGAGAGGCTCCTGTTTTACCACCCTGAGTGTTAGGAGAGGTTCCTGCTGGACCACGCCGGGTGTTGGGAGAGGTTCCTGCTGGACCACCCCAGGTGTTAGGAGAGGTTCCTGCTATACCACCCCGGGTGTTGGGAGAGGTTCCTGCTGTACCACCCCGGGTGTTGGGAGAGGTTCCTGCTGGACCACGCCGGGTGTTGGGAGAGGTTCCTGCTGGACCACGCCGGGTGTTGGGAGAGGTTCCTGCTGGACCACCCCGGGTGTTAGGAGAGGTTCCTGTACCACCCCGGGTGTTGGGAGAGGTTCCTGCTGTACCACCCCAGGTGTTGGGAGAGGTTCCTGCTGTACCACCCCAGGTGTTGGGAGAGGTTCCTGCTGTACCACCCCAGGTGTTGGAAGAGGTTCCTGCTGTACCACCCCGGATGTTGGGAGAGGTTCCTGCTGTACCACCCCGGGTGTTGGGAGTGGAGTCTGGGCACCAGTTTGATATGTTTCCTGGGCCTCTTTGGTCCTCTGGCTGTTCAATAATCTAGTGGTGATCTTGGCTGTGGTCTCTGAAAGCTCAATAACAAGATGGCCCAGGTCAGTAAAGAAGTCCCCCTGCAGGGGTGGGGTGCTGGCCCATTGTTTGGGTACCATTGGTGGCATCAAGTTGTCCTGGAAGTCCTGAAGATTTTCAAACTTGATGACCGTCAACATGACCAGGAGACAAAATGCAGTAAATAATCTGAAAGTCATTATTAAAGCAGCAGTAAGTTTGTGTAGAGAAAGTTAAGATAGTTGAGTTCTGAGTCTTTTTTTTCTGCCAGACTACTTTATTGTCATGTTTAATGGAATGTTTCTTTATGACATCACAAATGGCACATCATCTGTGGTCTTGAATGGTGAGAATTAGAATTCTAATTCCAAAATGTGTAAGGAGATTAAATGAATGTCTCTTTGACATCATCAACAAATCATGGATCGAAATGAATGCAAATAACTTTAGCATGTACATTTCATTTGCGTACCATTTTGTCTTCTAGACATTGTCACATAATTTGAAGCCTTGTTAGCTACCCCAAAAGAGCACAGCTGGCATGAAATGAACCAATGAGAGTCCTTTCACTAAAATCAACTGAACATTGTGCAGTGCTCACAAAGCAATTACTTTTATATAACACTTTACTAGAATGCTATATGTAACTTTTACGCAGATGATATATGCATGCATTTGTGACTTTAAACAAAATAACTTTACACCAGTCTGCAGTAAATAGTTCTAGGTCAGTTTTCCTAAAGCCTCTGAAGTCAAATCAAATTCCCCATATTTTATGTGTAATCTTACTGTTACACAGCTCCGGAAAAAATTAAGAGACCACTGCACCTTTTTCTTTCCTTTCCAAAAAAGTTGAAAAGGAAGGTTTTGAGTGAGGAACAGAAGGGTTAAATTTAAGAGACCACTGCAAACTGAATGCTTCTGTTCCTCACTCAAAACGTTCCTTTTCAACTTTT
This sequence comes from Esox masquinongy, assembly GCA_016801175.1. Taxonomy (NCBI): domain Eukaryota; kingdom Metazoa; phylum Chordata; class Actinopteri; order Esociformes; family Esocidae; genus Esox; species Esox masquinongy. The sequence continues at coordinate 1,791 of JACXGI010018439.1, read as the reverse complement.
TTGGAAAGGAAAGAAAAAGATACAGTGGTCTCTTATTTTTTTCTGGAGTTGTATATACTAGTAATAATTGAAGGAGCTAATACAGCCATTGTCATAGAATCTCAAAGAGCTTCAAGAACATAAAACAAACCACAATACATCATGAGAGGTCAACTGATAAATACTGTCTCTACTGCAACTCGCTACAAATTATAGTAGCCAGTTGTCCTCACTATAAAACCCTCTTCCTCAGTACTGCTGTAATGACCTATCTTATATTCTTCTCATGCTTCAGGTGAAAGCAGTAAAAACAAAATGACAATCTAAACGTGCATAACTGATACTGGATGCTTTGAGGAACTTGATACAAGAAGCCCTGATGGATCAGAGTTCTCTATATACAGTGGATATAAAAAGTCTACACACCCCTGTTAAAATGCCAGGTTTTTGTGATGTAAAAGAATGAGATGAAGATAAATCATGTCAGAACTTTTTCCACTTTTAATGTGACCTATAATGTGAACAATTGAATTGAAAAACAAACTTCGAGGGGGAAAATGAAAATAAAAACCTTACAATAACCTGGTTGCATAAGTGTGCACACCCTCTTATAACTGGGGATGTGGCTCTGTTCAGAATTAACCAATCACATTCAAACTCATGTTAAATAGAAGTCATTACACACCTGTCATGATTTAAAGTGACTGTGATTAATCACAAATAAAGTTCAGCTGTTCTAGTAGGATTTTCCTTACATTTTCTTAGTTGCATTTCAGAGCAAGCCATGGTCCGCAGAGAGCTTCCAAAGCATCAGAGGGATCTCATTGTTGAAAGATATCAGTCAGGAGAAGGGTACAAAAGAATTTCCAAAGCATTAGATATATCATGGAACACAGTTAAAACAGTCATCATCAAGTGGAGAAAATATGGCACAACAGAGACATTACCAAGAACTGGACGTCCCTCCAAAATTAATGAAAAGACGAGAAGAAAACTGGTCAGGGTGGCTTCCAAGAGGCCTACAGCAACATTAAAGGAACAGCAGGAATTTCTGGCAAGTACTGGCTGTGTGCTACATGTGACAACAATCTCCTGTATTCTTCATATGAATTGGCTATGGGGTAGGGTGGCAAGACGGAAGCCTTTTCTTACAAAGAAAAACATCCAATCCCGGCTGAAGTTTGCAAAAACAAACATCAAGTCCCCCAAAAGCACATGGGAAAATGTGTTATGGTCTGATGAAACCAAGGTTGAACTTTTTGGCCATAATTCCAAAAGGTATGTTTGGTGCAAAAACAACACTGCACATCACCCAAAGAACCCCATACCCACAGTGAAGCATGGTGGTGGCAGCATCATGCTTTGAGGCTGTATTTCTTCAGCTGGAACAGGGGCATTTGTCAGGGTGGAGGGAATTATGAACAGATCCAAATACCAGGCAATTTTGGCACAAAACCTTCAGGCGTCTGTTAGAAAGATGAAGATGAAGAGGAAGTTCACCTTTCAGCACGACAACGACCCACAGCACACATCCAAATCCACAAAAGCATGGCTTCACCAGAAGACGATTAACGTTTTGGAATGGCCCAGCCAGAGCTCAGACCTGAATCCATTTGAACATCTGTGGGGTGATCTGAAGAGGGCTGTGCACAGGAGATGTCCTCGCAATCTGACAGATTTGGAGCGCTTTTGCAAAGAAGAGTGGGCAAATATTGCCACGTCAAGATGTGCCATGCTAATAGACTCCTACCCAAAAAGACTGAGTGCTGTAATAAAATCAAAAGGTGCTTCAACAAAGTATTAGTTTAAGGG
>JACXGI010018438.1:0-13257 GCA_016801175.1 Esox masquinongy | reverse complement strand
CCTCGATGTTTGGCAAATGGAAAGGTTTGATTATGTCTGTTTTGCTATCTCTCGCTACATTTATGGCTATTACTGTCACGTGTGGTTGCTGTTGTATACCCTGCATTAGAGGCTTGGCCATGCGCTTGATATCCACTGCTATTGAGCGGTCGGATGGACAACCCCCACTCCTCTTGATGCCCCTCCTGGAAGAAGGAACAGAGGACGCGGCACCGACCGAGTGGAGCAACTACGCCAAGGAGTGATCTCTTAACAGAGATCAAAAGGGGGAATTGTGGGGCAATAGCATTAAGATAACATGCAAGCCTGCTAGAGGCTAAGTAGAACTAAGAAACATTGTACCTGCATTAGAGGAGGGGGTGACAGGATCCTTATCTCCCTAGAATAGCTGGGAGCAAGAACAGACCCCTTTGGAATTCGGTAATAAAAGGGCAGAATGCCAAATAAGGGAAAAGACGCTAAAGCTAGAAGTCGATTGGTTGGAATAACAACAGGGAAACCCGAAGACGGCAGCTGCCATGAAAGATGTGTTAAACAACATATATCTCACTTATATATGGTAGGAACCGTGAACCATAAAATTTAGGGTAGGGGGCTCATGCTATAAGAACTGTGTGTGCTGTGATTGTGTCAGACTCTGTTGGACTGAATGCCACACTGTCTCCAGATATATCTGTATGAATAAAGATAATTGCCGGCACTGCTATTTTGTCTCCTCTTAATCTCTTCTCATTAACCAACTCGGGGAAGTACTTTAGGTCGGTACTTCAATAATATGCAAATCATTTAAACCCTAAATTCAAAAGAAAATAGTACAAAGACAACATGTAAAATGTTATTGTTTCTTGAGAAATATATGTCCACTTTGAATTTGATGCCTGCAACACCGCGGTAAATATACAGATTCACACATTCGACCTCCCCCAAATATCGGTAAAACTGTCTTTGGTCTGCCGACCGCCAAGTTCGGGGTACCGCACCAAGCTGAGTCTACGTGCGGGTGTTGTGCCGAAAACATCCCGACTGCCGACCAACCCCCCCCCCCCTTCGCGTGAACGCGCACTCTCGGTTGTCATTGCTGCGATTTGTTTGCTTGTTGAGAGTGCAGTTTAGCCTACATATTTCGCTAATCTTCGTAGCAAAAAGCTTTAATTTAATTGTGTACACCAAGGCAGCAATCGATGACTGCGTTAAGATGCGTTTCATTAGATTTTTTCAGGCAGGTTGATCGCGTGGGAAGGCACTGTCTGCAGTTTTCGGTTGTCTATTTGTTTCAAGTGTATTACAATAAACAAATCGTCGGCAAAATCGGTCATATCTCCCATTTCTTATTCGACTAGTGTTTTGTAAAGTGTAATGATAATAATTCAGCCATCATTGCTCTGAAATGTTTATATAATTTTATAAATTATATTTATAATGTGCTACTATTGTAACTATAGAGTCAAATTAGGATAAGACAAAAAGTATTTGACTGTAGTCACAATTTTTAACGGGGGGTGGGGGGGGCATTTTCCTGCCTGCCGAAAGTATCCCACAAAAAAGTATACATGAATAGGAGGTTCTTAAATCTGCATTTACAAACAACAAGGGACTTTGGATTTATAATGCATGAAACTCATTCAACCACTTAGGCAACAGTACACAGTGAAGTCTGGGTGATTGCCCAGTGAATCCCTAAAGAGACGGCGACTTTAAGAATGCCAACATTGTAGATCACAGAGAAAGAACAACAGTACATAACTTCATGCAGGTCGAGAGATATTACAGAGCTGGTCATTTTCTGGCATTGTAGGTTAGAATTAAAATCCTGAACATAAAGACAGCTGCAATATGGAGCAAGGTGCAAATCAGTGGAGGATAATCTGAGATTGCAGGGAGTCCAGCATGGTGTGAGTTGAAGTAGTCGAATCTGGAGAACACAAGGCTCTGACTTGGCACCTTGGAGGCATAGCTGGATAATGTGCAGAAAGAAGCAGAACATTCAGTTTAGGGCGGGAATGTAAATGACGTGTGATCGTCTCAGATTGTCTAACATCTGAGAATGGGCATTCTCTCAGATATCTGTATTGCTCCTTATGTGCTGTCACACAGGTCGAAATGTCACCTACATGTCTGAAGAGAGAAGTTGAGTATCTTATATGTATATGTACTGTACATGTGTGTGTATGTGTATATATACAGCTCCGGAAAATATTAAGAGACCACTGCACCTTTTTCTTTCCTTTCCAAAAAAGTTGAAAAGGAAAGTTTTGAGTGAGGAACAGAAGCGTTCAATTTGCAGAGGTCTCTTAATTTTAACCCTTCTGTTCCTCACTCAAAACCTTCCCAAAACACATCAGTATATTCTACATGACATTGTCTAACAAGGTAAAATTAGATTTTTCACAAACTATCAAACATAGATTTTTTTGTCATATTTTAAAGTTTCTTTTTGAAATATCTTCTTACATTTTTGAGAAATATCGGATCAGTATATTATACAAGACATTATTTAAAAGGCTTAACATTGATTTTTTACAAATGATCAAGCATAGATTTTTTACTAATATTTCAAAGAATCCTTTTGATATAGCTTTTTCAAAATATCAGATATTCATCCCAAATCGCATCAGTATATTCTACATGACATTGTCTAGCAAGCAAGTTCATTTATATAGCACAATTCATATATGGAAGCAATTCAATGTGGTTTACAAAGACAAAATGTAACAATACAATTGCATAAAAACAAATACTCAAATGAAAACATCAAAACAACATCATAATAATAAAACAGAATAAGAAAATAGAAGTAGAATAAAAACGGGATAAAAACATAGGAAGCTATAAAAGCTGTAAGGCTAAACAGTGCAGTTAAGTTTAAGTGCTCAATCATAGGCGCGTGAAAAGAGAAGTGTTTTTAACCTGGATTTAAAAATTGATACGTTTGAGGCACGTCTAAGATCTTCTTGTAGTTTATTCCAGTTGTGTGCAGCATAACTGCTAAACGCAGCTTCTCCATGTTTGGTTTGGACTCTGGGCTCTATACTAGCATACCTGTGTCCATGTATCTAAGAGCCCTGCTTGGTTTATATTCTTCAAACATATCAGAAATGTATTCGGGGCCTAAACCATTCAGTAATTTTTAAACTAAAAGCATCACTTTAAAATGTATTCTGTAACTGACTGGAAGCCAGTGCAAAGATTTAAGAATCGGGGTGATGTGCTCTGTTCTCTTGGTCTTGGTTAACATTCTAGCAGCAGCATTCTGAATGAGCTGCAGCTGTTTTACAGTCTTTTTGGGGAGTCCAGTTAAGAGGCCATTACAGTAGTCAACCCTTCTAGAGATAAGAGCATGGTTGAGCTTCTCTTGGTCTTTTTGGGACACCAAGCCCTTGATTCTGGCTATATTTTTAAGACAATAGAATGCTGTTTTGATGACCGCTTTGATATGACTGTTAAATGTGAGGTTTGGGTCTATCAGAACACCAAGATTATGCACTTGGTCCCTGGTTTTAGGGCCCGAGAATCCAGCTCTTTACTAGTACTTTTATTTTTGTTGCCAAACACAATAATCTCTGTTTTATCTTGGTTTGATTGTAGACAATTTTGTCTACAATTAAACCAGGTATTTATGTGCTCTATACAGTGACACAGTGAGTCTATTGAGCTGTTGTCATACGGTTCGAGAGCCATATATATTTGAGTATCGTCGGCGTAGCTATGGTAGTTAATGTTGTTGTTATGTAGAATTTGCCCAGAGTAAGCATATAGAGATTGAACAGAAGCGGTCCGAGAACTGATCCCTGGGGAACCCTGCATGTCATAGCCACCCTATCAGATTCATGATTACCAATGGTGACAAAATAACTCTGGCCATCTAGATAAGATCTGAACCAATTAAGGACTGTCCCGGAGAGTTCTACCCAATTTCCCAGTGTATCTATAAGTGTTCTATGATCTACAGTGTCAAATGCTGCACTGAGATCTAATAGAACCAGAACTGTTATTTTATCAGAATCAGTATTCAGCCGTATATCATTTAAAACATTTATCAGGGCTGTTTCAGTGCTGTGGTCTAAGAGCCTCAAAGTTGAGTTTTCACAAATTATCAAGCATATATTTTTAACTAATATTTAAAAGTTCCCATTGAAATAACTTTTCTAATTTTGAGATATTCATCTAAAATCGCATCTTTATATTCTACATGACATCATCTACGAGCTTCAACTTTGAATTTTCACAAATGTTCAAGCATAGATTTTTTACTAATATTTTAAAGTTTCCCTTTGAAGTACCTTTTGAGATATTCATCTCAAATCACGTGAGTATATTTTTCATTACATTATCTAAGCGCCTCAACTTTGATTTTTGCCGGACCGTGTAAGCAGAGCCGGCCAAGAAGAGCTAATGTCTCTTACTGACTGACTGACCGACCGACCAACCCCTTGTTAAATAACGTAGTGGTTAGAGACGTGGACCGTCAAACAAGAGGTCCCGCATTCGAATCTCGTCGCAGTCAAAACAAATTATGCATTAGGATTTGTTCCAGATTGAGAAAAACTGGCTACAACCTCCAGTAACTATGTTATAGTATGCCTAAAATAAAACTGTTTACAGTTATATTGAGACTATTTCTGGTGGATTTTCGAAGTACGCATCTGTGCATGCTATTTGGGTCAGGATAGACAAAAACCTCCGCTGGCTACAACCTTCAGTAGCTACGTTATAGTAAGCCTAAACTAAAACTGTTTACGGTTATATTGTGACTATTTATGGTGGATTTTTGAAGTACGCATCTGTGCATGCTTTTTGGTGTAATATAGGCTAGATCACAACCACTTGGGCAGTAAAAGAGTAGAGGTTTCCACAATTCTCTTGTCTTTTAAATTGACAAAAAGTCAATTATCGTCACCTATATAGATAGTTATTGTATCAATGTCATTCATGAATGAAAGAAAAACTAACGTTGTTGTGCTATGGAATGAAATAACTTTGGCAGTGTAAAGTTCATCTTCAGTCTCACTAGCAATTGACTATTCCAGTTAGTAAGTTTGTAGATACTAGTAAGCCTATTATCCTACTGGCTAATAAGCTGTTAAAACAGCCAGTGGCAAAAAATACTGTTCAGAGATGCTAATTGTGGTGGAGGTAAACTTAATAAGTAACATTAGTCAGTTTAACACAATGCTTAATGGTGTCTAGCGAAGTATTCAAACTTGGTGTGATGTTAATGCATGACAAAATGGTGTCTAATGTCAAGATGCTATACCGACACTTGGCAGACGTATAGCTTTGTGGTGTAGTGGTTAAAGACACAGCCTCTCACATGGGTGACCCGGGTGCGAATCCAGTGACGGCAACAACATTCATCACTTTTAATTGCGGACTGGCTGAACTAGGCCTGCCTTGTTCCTTTTCTGGTTCATCAATAATCAAGCATCGATTTTGTACTAATGTTTCCCTTTGAAATATCTTCTTCAAATTTTGAGATTTTCATCTTCACTATAGTTTACATGACATTGTCTAAGAGCCTCAACTTTAAATTTTCACAAATTATCAAGCATAGATTTTTTACTAATATTTTATAGTTTCCTTTTGAAATAACTTTTTCCGATTTTGACATATTCATCCCAAATCGTGTTATCCTACTCTTAATTGATACTCTTCCTTTCTTTTTCTATAAAAAAATACAACATTCATCCAACCTAGTGGCTCAGTGGTATGTGAAACGAATGCTGGTGTTAACATAGCTTTATTGTCAAATCGGCATGGGAATTTCTTTCTGTGTATAATATAGCAAGTTTCAAGGATTTTTTGTCAAATGCACAACACAGCGTCATCCTGCACAATGAAATTCTGGTGACATGGCACCCGATAAGTACGTAGTGAGAGTTCAGAAGAAGAATATGTAAGCAAAAAATATAGCCAGACAAAAACAAAATAATAATAAAATAAAGCAAAAATATACATAACACTGTACACTAGCAGCAGTTGAAAGAAAAGAGTATTGTAAACTAGCAGCAATCTGGGTAGTATTATTGAACATTTAGATATGGCAAGCAAGGCCGTAATTACAATATATATTAGGGGGGACACATCCCCCAATATTCAAATATGCTCAAAATGTCCCCCCCCCAATATATTGATATATAAATTAGAAATAAAATAAAAATGCGCTATGCTACGACAGGCAACCATGCACCGCCGTCCAAAAATAATCATTAGCAAATGTAAACATAATCATAACTATACTTAACACATTGCCGTTATTATTACTACCGGTTCTAGTTTTATGGTTTACTGCAGTTCTGCTTGTGGTTTGTCCAAGTGCTGTTGCCGTACCCCAGTTGATCGACTGTTGTTGGTAGGAACAATCAAAGTCAAACAATAATAATGAATAATAAATATAAATAATCGATAACTGAATGTTTAATTTAGGACATAATTTGTTTTGTCTATGTGTCACCTCTCAAAATCAGATGTAAACAAATGCATATGTCATTTTATTAGGCCTATAAATTATTTTGTGTAAATTTGCAAGCAAAAATAATCCAGTGCCTTATGGGATTCCATTTAGCTAGCTTCTTGAGTGAAGACTGGTGCAGACTCGCTCGAAGGGGCCATCGTAGGGAGTTAGATATCTGCCAAAAGGTTAAGTGTACGTATCGTTACGATCATAAGAAAATCCAAGTGGGGTATTTTTAATGACATTTTACATGAAAAATGGCATTGGGTGGAATAAAGCAAACCATCATTTGGGGTTTTTCACTCCACTAAACACTAATGAATCGAAATGTCTTATTGGTCAAAAGTCTGAATGATGTGGCAATACACCAAACCTGCCGAAACACATAAAAATTAGCATAACATAAAAAGCATGCTGAGTTACAGTCAAGGGGGTAGATAACACAGGCAAATACTCCCCTTTTAATTAATTAAGAATACTTTTAAATGTATCATTATTGGTATTGGGGTACTACCATTGATAATTGTTATCAGACAGAAAAGAAATTCAGTAGTATGGTCGCCCAACTCAACTACGGTATTGTATTCAGCGTGCTGTAATTCAAATGCCTGGATGTGTGCTTAAATACGGTAGATTCCATACAGTAAACAAATGTGCATTCAGTTAACGGCATAAAATAATGCATAGTATGCCTATAAATAATCGGTAATGCTTTTTATGTGTTACCCTGTGGAATCTGTTGCTGTAGATCGACATGTATACATGTAAGCCTATAGGATGCAGTGGAAATAAGTTTGACTACAAAATTGTTGCATTTTTGTTGTGAATCATTTATAGGCCATTTTGGAGTCAATGTTTTTGCAAAGAATATATGTTCCTGAACATTTCTACTACACATTCATTAAAATAATTGTGATAATTCTCAGTCTTGCATTCAAGGTCCAGCCGAAATTTGGATTCTGCATTTGCACACACCAAAATTGACTGTGACAGTGGGAAAGCATTTGACCCCAGCCCTCTGAGGTGCATGGAGCACTCACAATTTGGGTCAGGCCCGTATCTACCATTGAGGACACCTCTCTAAATATCATCTAAAAAACTGTGGTTACATTCTTTGTCATCTAATCTAGCTGGCTGGCTGGTTGGTTTGCAGGGTAGCTGATGTACCTACTGTAATACTTTCAACCCAATCAGCTTAATTGAAAACACATTAGTAAATTTGTTGATGTTTCATTTCCTAATATACACCACTCAAACAAAATGAAGGGAACACCTAAATCACACATCAGTTCTCGATGAAGGAAATATATTAAAGATCAAATACTTTACTGTATATTGTGTAATTCGTTGAGAACAAAATGACATAACAATGGTCAATGGAAACCAAAATTAGGAACCAATTGAGGTCTGGATTCAAACTCACACTGAAAATCAAAGTAAACAATTGAAATCACAAGCTGTTCCAACTTGCGTGAATTTCATCACGGGCAACTCATAATGTGACTCTGTAGTGTGTACGGCACCCACGTGCCTGTATGCACTCCCAACAACGTTTGGGCATGCTCCTGATGACACGGTGGATGGTGTCCAGAGGGATCTCCTCCCAGACCTGGATCAGGGCATCAGTGAGCTCCTGGACAGTCTGTGGCGCTACTAGGCAGTGTCGGATACACCGATACATAACGTGCCAAAGGTTCTCAATTGGATTCAGGTCTGAGGATCATGAGGGCCAGTCAATGGCATCAATGCCTTCATCATCCAGGAACTGCCTACACACTTTGGCCACATGAGGCCGGGCATTGTCCTGCACCAGGAGGAACCCAGGGCCCACTGCACCAGTGAAAGGTCTGACGATGGGTCTGAGGATTTCATCCTGGTACCTAACAGTAATCAGGGTACTGATGGCTAACTTGTGGAGATCTGTGTGACCCTCCATGGATATGCCAAACGGGTCATGCTGGATGATGTTGCAGGAAGCATAACGTTTACCACAGCTTCTCCAGACTCTTTCATGTCTGTCATGTGCTCAGCATGAACCTGCTCTCATCTATGAAGTGAATGGGGTGCCAATAGCAGACGTGCCAATTCCGGTGTTCTCTGGCAAATGCCAATCGAGCTGCTTGGTGCTGGGCTGTGTGCACAGGTCCCAATAGAGGATGTCATGCCCTCATGCCACCCTCATGGAGTCGGTTTCTGACAGTTTGATCAGAAACATGCACACCAGTAGCCCACTGGAGGTAGGGCTCTGGCAGTGCATCTCCTGTTCCTCCTCACCCAAGGTAGCAGATACTGGTCCTGCTGCTGGGTTGATGCCCTTCTATGGCCCTGTCCAGCTCTCCTCTTTTAATGGCCTGTTTCCTGGTCTCTCCTCCATGCTCTTGAGACTGTATTGGGAGACACAGCAAACCTTCTTGCGATGGCACGTATGGATGTGCCATCCTGGAGGAACTGGACTGCCTGTGCAACCTGAATGGGCTGCAGGTACTGCCACATGCTACCAGTAGCGACAAGGATGCTAGCAAAACGCAAAACTATAGAAGAATCAGTCAGGAAGGATAAGGAGAGAGTAATTGTCTGTGGCCACCACCTGCAAAACCATTCCCTTTTTGAGGGTTGTTTTGCTGTTGCCTCTCCAGTGCACCTGTTTTCACAAGGTGATATTGATTCACAATCACTTGTGCTTCCTAACTTGACAGATCAATATCCCTGAAGTTCAACTGACTTGGTGTTATACTGTGATGATTGTGTTTCTTTAATTTTTTGAGCAGTGTAAAAGTTATTACAACCCTGGCTAATATCTAATTCTCAAAACCTAGCCAGTGTTTACAGCGATGCTAATTAACTAGCTACATTTTAATAGATGTATTTACATTGAGCCTCAATGAAATTATTGACTGTTGATTGAATTTGCTTTCTTGACTTAACAGAAAATGTAAAGATATGCCCAAACTTTGGGTAGGCAAAAGACAGTGAGACATGGAAAAAGAGAGAAGGTGAGGTGATGGAGGAGAGAGCAATAGCAGATATTGTTGAGGAAGATCAGAACTGTAACTGAAGGGACCACTTGGTTTAGCCAATACAATTATAACTGCTTTTCTATGTTAATAAAGAGGTTAGATAGCGTGGCAATTTGTGAAAAAGGGCTTTGTAGACTAAGTGTGCCATAGGTGTGAAATCTCTATACTTGTGTCAAGGCAAAGGGTGGTTAATTTCAAGAATCTAAACTATAAATATATTTTGATTCATTTAACACTTTTTTGGTTCCATATGCGTTATTTCATCGTCTTAATGTCTTAAACTATTATTCTACAATGTGGAAAATAGTAAACATTAAATCCCTTGAAAGAGTAGGAATGTGCAAACTTTGGACAAGTACTGTATATGTCAGGAAAATATACCTAAAAAGCCACACAACAAGCTTATTGAAAGCCCACAATTCTTTGTAAAACATACAAAAGCTTTGATAAAAACAATATTGTTATGAATCTGAGAGATGCATTGCCTTAAAATTCCTCATTCATGCACATTTTTAAGTTACGGAGTACATAAACAACTGATAATAAGTGGACAGGGTGGGTTACATGTCCACCTTGCTCAACAACTACTGATAAGTTATGTGATTATTGCAAACGGTGTGCAAGTTCAGTGGTGGGTAGTTATGTTGTTTGTGTGCTGGAGGTGTAGTCTTTAGACTTGTTTTGTCTAAATTTGTCTCACCTATGTCACATTTAGACGGAATTGTACATTAACATGACCAAACATTAAACCTTTTTTCACCAATCATCAACTTCATTTTTATATCTACAATAACAAACACATTGCAGGGTGACGTGTAATAGTATTCAAAGCAGTGCTTTAAGTTATTGGTTTATTAGTCTAGGTGCAGGGTACATAGGATCAAAGTAAATTATTTTCCTCCCCAAGTTTACAGCAGAGGGATGTGCACTAGACCTTGTTAGGGACACTGCAAGGAAAAGATTGATAACAAGGAGTAAAAGAGTGGGTTTGGTTATGAAACATCAGTAAACATTAACTGTTCCATATGTCTATAATCTCCTGGTTCACTATTCATTAGCAGTCGTAAAAACACCTTAATGGTGTTTTGCTTTCAAATAGCTTTTCTGATCTCAAGAGTTAGAGTTTTATGTAACTGGGCAGAAGGAAGGTATTGAGCAGGCACATCAACAAAGTGCACTGACAGCACCTCAAACATGGCAAACAGGCTCTTTGATTTGAATGCTGGGGTCAAAGAGTCAAGGGCCAACAGTGACCTTGGACTGGGCTTTGCAACTCACAAAACCATTACCTCTGGTTATCCCAATTTTGGATAATGTACGGGGGCCATAAAAAGCCTGGTAAACTAGTAATAATATATAGTATTCCTCCATTTCCAAATATGAAAATACATTATTGATATTGTAATAATTGAAGATTGATGGTGTGCAATGTGTTACATGCAAGCTTTTACAGTAAAGCTAGAACACTAAGGACTAAATAAATATAAGAAACCAACTGAATAGTGGTCTGCAATTATACCTTTCAGATGTTGCACATAAAACTTAACTGACCTTGGCAGTCACAGGGGGCATTGTTTATTTGCCCCTAACAGCATATTGTATGTTTAAAGGAATTGGTTATAAGTAGTAAAAATAAATACAAATTGAGATTCAGAACTAACAATACACATGAGAAACAGAAGTCCTCATGAAGATAATAAAACCTGGTAAATCAGTCTCTATAAAGATTTTCAGTCACTCTGCATTAGGAAAAATGTGTTTAGGTTTAGTGTAAAACTTACAATTGAGGTAATTGTTAGAATTAATATTGCTTTTAGGTTCAGGCAAGCTTTTGTCACACTAGGTAAAATGCTATTTTCGGCTTAGCGGTTAGGTCTGGGTTTGTCTGATGAGGACATTCCTCTAAGAGTTTAGGTTAATGGTAAAACCTATAACTGGTATATTGGGATTACTTTTAGGCTTGGGGTTACTTTTAGTTTTAGACATTAAAATTTAGATTTAGGGTTAGTTAAGTTTAGGTTATTAAGGTTAGGGTATGGGTTAGATCTAGGACTAGAGGAATAGGGACCCTGGATTTAACCTGATTTCCCCATAGGTGCAGAAAAGACTGAGACAATGCTGGTGAAGTTTAGGGTAAGGCTTTATCACTAGGCTAAGTTTAGGCATAAAAGTTGGGGAATTGTGGTTTAGATTAGGGTTAGGGTTTAGGGGAAGGTTATGGTTAGGTTAAGGGGTAGGTTTAGGACTAGGAAATAGGAAACATGGAGTTCCAGGTTCAGTCTCAGGTCCCCACGAGGATAGAAAAACCAAAGTGTGTGTGTTTGTGTGTGTGTGGTGCCATCTACTGGTACAAAGGGGGAATTTTCACCACACCAGATTAAATGATTAAATGCAATGCTCAAAATTACATATACCACCAGGCTGTGTTTTTTAAACACGCAATTAACAAAATCAGAAAGGAGAATGTCCAAAATATATTTAAAATGTAAATTATTACCGTGTAATAAATAATGTGAAAAATTAAATTTGGTTGCTAGTCATGGGCTACATATTTCAGAGCACACTGTGATCATAACTATAATGACACTAGCTACTGTTTGTATGCTTAATGGCTCACAGAATATAAATACTTACAGAAAGCATGTAGCTCTAACATAGATAATAGAACAATAGATTCTACAATGACATACAATTAACAGTTAAATACAGTTAACATACAAAAACAAAAAAAAATCATTCAATAGTTTTCAATTAATCATTTATTAATTTTAGTTAACAAGGTGGGTATATGGTAATAAAATAGGAAGACACAGAATACAGCTTTAAATACAGTGCAGATGTAAATGTCTTTATTTCCTGTGGTAACAGTTAACTGCGATTTTACATTATAATACAGCTCCGGAAAAAATTAAGAAGCCACTGCAGCTTTTTCTTTACTTTCCAAAAAAGTTGAAAAGGACAGTTTTGAGTGAGGAACAGAAGCGTTCAATTTGCAGTGTTCTCTTAATTTTAACCCTTCTGTTCCTCACTCAAAACCTTCCTTTTCGACTTCTTCATTTTCATGTTCTATCTCCCTGTCAGTCATTCTCTGAAGGCGGGACACTGTTTAACGTGCCAACCGAAAATAGTAGGCTACAATCATAGAATTGCAACAGGGCTAGTGCGATTAACATTGGATTTCGCAGATTGTATTGAAAGCAATTTGAATCCCTGATCAGATGCTCATGACAGAATAGAAATGATAATTGAAAATGTAGCAGAATTCCAAAATCGCTAATTTACGCGATTTTCAGCTCCAAAAAAAGTGAATGAGATGCACTTCACGCGAGGCAACGGACACGCTTCGTACGTCCGTAATTGTTTTTCTTGCGGGTGCTGTAGGTTTGTCGTAGATTACTTAAATACCTGGACTAATTTGTTTTAAATGCTTGATGGTTTTTCAATGTTTTAGTTTGAGTTAACACTGCAACTGCGAGCGAAGATGTCTGCTTAGAGCTAGCGAGTGGCATCAAGACATCCCATACACAATAGCGTGGTTATCAAAAGTTTCGGCCTCAACGGCGGTGCCTACAAACGTCAGTGCCAACTTAATTTGGGAGAAAATATTCGTCAAAGGTTGACAAGATTAGCCTAACAAGCTACGGCAACAACACAAACATAGCAATAGCCAATGCATGAAATTAGTCGTTAAGAGTTTTAAAAACACAACATTAACTCGATTATATTCAGTCTAATAGCACACTGTAGACTACGATCGTTAGTTACCGGGAATGTAACTCCGGTTATATG
>JACXGI010018437.1:0-13257 GCA_016801175.1 Esox masquinongy | reverse complement strand
ATGAAAGTAAATTTTGCATTTCCTTTGGAAATCAAGGTCCCAGAGTCTGGAGGAAGAGAGGAGAGGCACAGAATCCACGTTGCTTGAAGTCCAGTGTAAAGTTTCCACAGTCAGTGATGGTTTGGGTTGCCATGTCATCTGCTGGTGTTGGTCCACTGTGTTTTCTGAGGTCCAAGGTCAACGCAGCCATCTACCAGGAAGTTTTAGAGCACTTCATGCTTCCTGCTGCTGACCAACTTGGACCAACATCTATGGAGATGCAGATTTCATTTTCCAACAGGACTTGGCACCTGCACACAATGCCAAAGCTACCATACCTGGTTTAAGGACCATGGTATCCCTGTTCTTAATTGGCCAGCAAACTCGCCTGACCTTAACCCTATAGAAAATCTATGGGGTATTGTGAAGAGGAATATGCGATACACCAGACCCAACAATGCAGAAGAGCTGAAGGCCACTATCAGAGCAACCTGGGCTCTCATAACACCTGAGCAGTGCCACAGACTGATCGACTCCATGCCACGCCGTATTGCTGCAGTAATTCAGGCAAAAGGAGCCCCAACTAAGTATTGAGTGCTTTACATGCTCATACTTTTCATGTTCATACTTTTCAGTTGGCCAACATTTCTAAAAATCCTTTTTTTGTATTGGTCTTAAGTAATATTCTAATTTTCGGAGATACTGAATTTGGGATTTTCATTAGCTGTTGGTTTTAATCATCACAATTAAATGAAATAAACATTTGAAATATATCAGTCTGTGTGTAATGAATTAATATAATATCCAAGTTTCACTTTTTGAATGGAATTACTGAAATAAATCAACTTTTTGATGATATTCTAATTATATGACCAGCACCTGTACATTCCAAGGGGCTTCAAAGTTTCCTTTTGTCATCACTTGGTCCCCTTAATTGCTGCTTGCAGCTATATTTATTATTATTATTCCAGCAAAAAAGGGTGATTTTTGCAAATTCCCGTGAGATTAAATGGCTTAAAGGGGCCCAAATGTATATGGTAGTAAAGGGCCAAAGGCCGCAACTTCTGGTGCAGTGGCATGCATGTCGGCCTCATTGTGTCACAAGCCTCCAATGTTGCACTTTTTGCAAGCTCACCGCGCCCACCCCTTGTGACCTAGAGTCTTGAAAATTGGTACATAGGTGTATCTCCTCATGATGAAAATTTTTGCCATTGGGACCCATAATGTCCGCCATGATGGATTTTCCGCCATTTTGGATTTTTTGAAAAACACAAAAAAATTAACTCCTCTGGCACCAAATGTCCAAACTTCACCTACTTTGAAATTTGGCATTTAGGGACCATGGTCTTCAAAAGTTATATCAGCCAGACCATTATGTCAAAAAACATGGATACTATTGACCAATGAAAATGTGATGGGGCGTGGTTTTGCACATATATAGACACATCTCCTATAAGGATAATGGTATAATAATTCTACTTGGTACTTATGTTGACAAGGACCATACGGAAAAAATTACTGCAAGGATTTTTTTTATCAACCACACGGTGGCGCTGTTGAGGTTTTTCACATTAGCAAGGTCACCATACTCACTCCACTTGAGATACAGCCATGTAAAGAGGTAGATAAGTCCACCTCCTCACAAGGAACATATTTGCCATTGGGACTGATTAACTTCGCTTTAATGGTTTGGCGGCCATTTTGAATTTGTGAAAAACAATAAAAAATTAACTTCTCTGGCAACAAATCCGATCTTCATGCACTTTGATATTTGGCATCTATGGACGATGGTCTTCAAAAGTTATATCAATCAGGCCAGTATGTTAAAAAACATGGCTGCCATTGACAGATGAACATGTGCAGGGGCATGGTTTTGCACATATATAGACACATCTCCTATAAGGATAATGGTATTATGATTCTACTTGGTGCGTATGTTAACAAAGACGATATGACAATAATGACTGCAAAGATTTTTTTATTAACCACATGGTTGCGCTATTGAGGTTCCCCACATTTGCAAGCTCACCACGCTCACCACGTTTAAAATAAAATCTTGAAAAGAGGTGTATAAGTCCATCTCCTCTAACGGAACATATTTTCAATTGGGACCCATTAAGTCGGGCGTAATGTTTTTTCAGCAATTCTGAATTTGTGAAAAATGCTTCAAACGCTACTTCTATAGCATCAAATGACATATTTAAACCTTTTCACAAGTACATTTTGAAATATCGCTGAAGGCCCCTCAGCGTGATCTTTTTAATGCATATTATTTCAGTATGCACTGACAATTCCAGAATTGTATATTATGACAACATAAATTGCCACCGCAGCAGCCCATAAACACCATGTTGCTTATTAGATATGGAGCAGTATTCTGATTTCAACTGGTCAAAATTATATTTTGAAACTATTTAGGGCAGTAGTACTGTTAAAGAGTATACTGAATATTTATTGAGCAACCTTCTAAGATGTTTTATTTTCCTGAGGATCCCTCCACTTGTCTTATCAATAAAACATATGCTAACCAGCAGACAATGGTTTGTGTGTTAATAATGCCTTTATTTACATGATTATTTACTATTTCACTAAAGATGGTGAAAAATAATGAGTTAGGATTCTTGCATATTTAGTAATGGACAAATATGATTAGTGAAAAACACCTTTATGAAGGTTATGTTGAGCTTGTTTGGCTACTTACTGTTTACGTGCGCAGCCATTTTTGTTTTCATTCCACTGAATTCTGGGACCAAATTACTCTGCGATCAAAGATGGTTGAACAAGATGATTCACCAATCAGACCGGAAGTTCAAATCTTGATTACCTTCCTGTCTCTGAGTCACTCGTCTTGTCACCTGTATCTGACTTTGTTTGATAAACAATCTTTAGCAGACAAGTTGCAAATCGTGAAATACCACGTGCGGCAGACCAGACATCATGTAATATTACATTGATCAGTCTTTTTTCTTTACCGGAAGGCAAGGTCGATAAAACGCTCTAGTCTGTCATTTGCAACATCAATAAAAACAAAATATAATGCAATTCAACAAAATAGTAAGGTAAACGATAATTGGGAATGGGGTTGTATTTTTTTATTACGTCGGAAATTTCAGAAATGGTAATAATGACACGCTAGTTAACATTTTATGTCGCTAATAATTACAAAACATTGACGACTTGATAAAGTTATTATTTGGTATACAAGAAGATATCTTTCGAAACTGCTGCTGACCTAGTGGCCGAGTGATATGAGAATCAGAAAATTATATTTTTATAATTTAATATATATTTTCATTAACGCTAGATGTATTTTACAAAGGTCGTTCCCATCAGTCTACTGACGTAGTTTCATTGCTTGATTGTCATATTCTTCAACCAATCAGATTTCGAGTTCGCCATAATGAGCCTGTCCTTTGGCACGTAGCAGCCTTCTAGCTTGCCTGCGTGCACATTTTTCAGGATTTGTGTGGCACTTTCAGTCGATCGAGTACGAAAAGTACACCTGGCTTACAGCGTCGAAGGAACATTGTTTTTGTGAGTACGTTCTTGTTTCTTTGGTACCTGTAATGTCATTGATTTGATCTTTGCGATTGTTACGTAAGCTCTTTCGAGGGAACCATAAAACCCTGTGGTATTAGTGCTCTCCGTGAGGTCAGGAGGGTGCAGTGGGGCCGGTGCAGTAAAAGGGACGACGGACCACAGGGAGCTGTTCAAACTGGTTTATTAACCATACAGACAGGAAGAAGAAAAAAGTGAAGAAAAGGGGCTGGACGGAACCAAAGAAAATAAATCAAAATGAAACAGATCACTTCCCTCCTATCCTAACCAAACAAAAACTTAGAGGGGGTGGCCCGCTCAGGTCTTACCTAGTGTCTTTAAACAGTGGACATCTACGTGTGGAAGTAGGCCCATGGGCATCTGACTAGACACTCCAAAAATGTCTTCCCCAATTCCCCTGGGATAACAAAGGAAAAAAAAAACTAGGACAAACAAAGAGTAACCAAAAATATTAACAAAGCTTTACAAAATACAGACCAGGGATACTTTGGAGCCGCAACACACAAACAGTGGAACACACTCCACCTATGAGTACAAATGACTACTCTGGCACAGGCTACAGAGAACACAGACCAAGAGAGAGAGCTTGTGCGATGGAAAACAGTTGACATTTTGTAGAGCAGCTGGACAACGATGATGAGGGAGGGTGCCAGGTGGACTCAATGATGAATGGGAGTGGTAATCGATGAGCTGGAATGCTGGTAGGTAATTGCCTCCAATCAGGCAGTTCCGGATACTACCTGAAAAGGGACACCCACAAGCCAACAAGCCACCCACTCCCGTGCATGCTCACTCCCGTGCATGCACGCACCCTCACATGCACGCACCCTGACATGCACGCGCACTCACATTCACGCTCACTCACATTAGAACCAAGGGACGTAACGCCCACCACAAAAAAAGAAACCTAACCTTGGGTTAGTTTCGATAACAACGTAATCCCAACAACATGCAGCAGGCACTAAATACGAGACAGAGCATCAGCGACTACGTTCTTTGTGCCTTTCATGTGGCGAATCTCCACATTGTAACTCTGCAACAACAATGCCTACCGCATCAGGCAACGGTTTTCATTATACATTCTATTTAAAAACACCAAGGGATTATGGTTGATAAAGACTGCCACAGACAAAACACTGGACCCAACATATACTTCAAAAGACTGTAGAGCCAACAATAGAGCTGGAGTCTCCTGCTCAACAGTAGAATACCTGGTTTGACACGGGGTAAACTTCAGAGAGAAGTAGCTGACCGGATGACCCACACCCTCATCATCTTCCTGAAACAGCACAGCACCAGCCCCAAGGCTGCTTCCGTCTATCTCCAACTGAAAAGGGCGTTCAAAGTTTAGGCAGCCAGCACCGGGGCGTTACAGAGTAATGCCTTAGCAGCCTCAAAGGCACCCTGACAGGCAGGGGACCAGAAAAAGGACACCTTTGGACTGAGAAGACTGGTGAGTGGGGCTGCCACTATCGCAAAGTTCCGACAAAACGAACGGTAGTACCCAACCATCCCTAAAAACCGACATAGCTGACGACGGGTCGTAGGGGCAGGAAAAACTGTAATAGCCTCCACTTAGGCTGCTGTGGGACAAACCTGACCCTGTCCCATCAAATTCCCCAAATGCACTACTGTAGCCTTCTCGAACTCACACTTAGCTAAATTCAGGGTTAAGGAGGCCTTCTCTAATCTCTGAAATACAGCAGTCAAGGTACGGACATGTTCTGGCCAAGTGGACGAATGCACCACTAAATCATCCAAATAAGCAGTGCAGTTAGCTACATCAGCCAACACTATATTCACTAGGCGCTGGAATGTGGCCGGGGCATTGCACATCCCAAAAGCCATTACAGTATACTGTAGAAAGTTGTCTGGTGTAACGAATACAGAGACCTCAGAAGCATGAGCGGTCAGAGGCACCTGCCAGTACCCTTTTAATAGTCAAGTCAAGCTTACTAACATATGCTGCAGAACCTGTGGTATCAATACAGTCATCGATGCAAGGCAGCGGAAAAGATTTGGGTACGGTCATGGCATTGACTTTTTGGAAATCAGTACAAAACCTGGAGGTCCCATCAGGCTTTGGTATTGGTATACAGGGGGAGCTCCAAGGACTTTTACTGGGTTCCGCCATGGCATTTTGCAACAGATAGGCTACTTTTTTCATTACGGCTCTTTTCATGGCGTTTACATGATACGGATGTTGCTTGATAGGAACTGCATCACCAACGTTCACATCATGTTCCAGGATGGTCGTACGACTGGGAACATCCCGAAAAAGACTTGGGAAACCATGAACTAAGGCCAGAATACATTGTTTCTGTTCCTCCTTCAAATGCTCTAGGTGGGTACACAGAGTGTCCCGCATGTCAGAGTTACATAGACACTCACATTGCTGGAGTGTATTACGCCAGTCCAAACCATCCTCACTGTCGCGCTCTACAACAGGGTCCAGACTCGGTGCTACCGCAGCCTCTGCGAAACAGAGAGAGAATCTTGTGCCAACGCACATGCAATTTCTCCCTCACCTGCCTGACATATTTTAACACATTGGTAGGGATACTACCCGGATTAGGAGACAGTATCTGCTCCTTCAATACCTTCAATGGACCTCTCACCATGTGTCCGAACACCAGTTCAGCTGGACTGAAGCATAAGGACTCTTGCACGGTTTCCCTTATGGTGAACAGCACAAGTGGCACTCCCTCATCCCAGTCTTTCTCCGTTTCTAAACAATACTTGCGTAGCATCGCTTTGAGGGTTTGGTGCCAGCGTTTGAGGGCACCTTGGCTCTCTGGATGATACGCACTCGAGATGTGATGTGATATACCTAACGTATGTAACACAGCCTGAAACAACATAGAAAGTTACTTCCTTGATCCGTCTGCAGTATTTTCGGAAGACTAAAAGTAGAGAAAAACGTAACCAATGCTTTAGCAACTGTCTTTGCAGTAATGGTTTGAAGAGGGATTGCCTCGAGATATCTAGTTGCACTGAACATAATGGTTAATAAAAGCTGATTCCCAACTTTCGTTTTGGGTAACGGACCCACACAGTCCACGATAACTCTACTAAACGGCTCCCCCATCACTGGTATGGGGTATAGTGGAGCTCGAGGTATCACCTGGTTTGGCTTTTCAATCATTTCACACACATGGCAAGTCCTGCAGTAGTTAGTTATGTCGGACTTCATTCCCGGCCAAAAGAAATTTCTGAGAACACAATCGTAGGTCTTGGTAATCCCTAAATGACCAGACCAAGGGTTCTCATGAGCCAGCGACAACACCTGCTGTCGAAACGGACTTGGAATTACTACCTGAAACACAGCACTCCATTCACTGTCTGACTTATTTCTATTCCACTTCCTCATCAATATCCCTTGATCTAAAAAGTAAGCAGTTTCCTTATTCCTAGCGTCTTCTGCCGAAACCACCGAAGGAAAAGACTTCCGAAGACTTACATCATCTCTTTGGCATTCAGTTACCTTGTTGGGGGTGATTGACTCCGGAAAATCCGGGTATTGAGGCACAGTATTTACGTCCTTTACTATAGGTTTCTTAGGAGGAACATTGGGAGGAGCACTCAACTGATGGTTGTCTACCATGTCTTGGCTAAAAACAAAGTCGGACAAATCCACCACATCTTCGAAATGACGGGCTTGGGCTCAGGTGGGCACACACTCTGGAAAAACATGTGGAAACGTTGCGGACAAATCTGCCACTCTGGGGTCCAGTTTAGGTCTGTCCAAAACTTCTAACACCAGGGCCACCTGCTATGTCATTTCCCAACAGCAGAGTGACGCCCCTCACGGGTAGCGATGACATTACCGCTACACGAAAACGCCCAGACACTGGATCGGATGTTAAATGTATCCAAGTAAGGGCACCGTCACTGGAACCATCTCAATCCCTTGCAGCAGTACATGCGATCCACAATACATCTCGTCAGACCAAGGCAGAGTATCAGCCAGAATAAAGAATTGAGCCGCACCAGTGTCCCGTAAGATCGGTATGGAACGTTGCTCAGTCTTAGATCCCGTTGAAGACACCAGTCCTGTCAACACAAAGGGATCATAAATAGGATCAGGCTTCACAGCTTCTGAATTAATGCCGCTTCCCAGCGGACCAAACGCTGGCTGAACCAGATCAACGCCTTTTTTAATCTTAGAGGAAGGTGGCCTCTGCTTGTTCTTTAATACTGGACACTCTGCTATTAAATTAAATTCATGACAATAAAAACAGTCACATACCTCTTTAGAAACCGCTAAACGATCGGCGGTACGGACTGGACAAGATGCAGCTATCGGGAACCTTCTGCTGTCAACACTGGGTGCAGCAAACATTGCCTTATGTGTTAGAGCATATTCATCTGCCAGTACAGCGGCCTGGGCCAAGGTCGCCACTTTCTGTTTAAGTGAACAACCATATGGTCTGGCAAATTATTTTTAAAATCCTCTAGCAATATCAGCTCCCAAATAGTATCACATCATGAGCTTTGCTGGCTGAACACCAGCGATCAAACACCAGCGATCAAGTCTCCTTGTCTCTCGCATACTCTACAAAGGTCCGGTTTGAGGGCTTTGTGTGATTCCGAAAGCGCTGCCTATATGCTTCAGGAACGAGCTCATATGCACGAAGGACTGACACTTTAACCACCTCATATTGTAAACTGTCCTCTAAAGAGAGAGCTGCCACGACTTCCTGGGCTTTCCCAGACAATTTACACTGTAGTAAAAGGGGCCAGACCTCTCTAGGCCAATGCAGAGCAGCGGCCACACGCTCAAAAGCAGGGAAGCATGAATCTACTTCAGACTCCCGAAACGGAAGGACCAAAGCAATGTTTTTACCAACCTCAAACTGGTAAGTCGGATGGACAGGTAGGGAAGACCCACTGTGGCCTGCCTCTAACTCCAACTGCCGGATCCTTACCTCCATGTCAGCATCTATACGTTGGACCTCTAACTCGAACTCGATCTGCCTTGCCTGAGCCCTCTCTTTAAGTTCCAATTCTAATCGTGCTAGCCTGACCTTCAGCCTTACGTTTGCCGTGGACCCACCTACAGTAGGCGAGAGCGGGTCAAACCGGGGCAAAGTCAGGGGGGTACGGGCAGCCACTTCATCCGCTCCGTCCTCCGACTTTGCGTCCGAAGGTCCATTGGTATCCTCCCCTGGACCCACACTACGGTCATCATTCACTGTTAATATGTTTCTCTCCACTAAAGACTCCCTCACGACGGCTAACCACTCAGCCTTACGGGCCGGCCTAGGAAGGGGAATAAGGTAATTTTGGAGGCCACTAAGACCTCCAAATCTAGCTTTCGCAACATTGCTAACAAGCCAGTAGAGGGCGCCACAAGAAAACTAGATACAGCCGAAGTAGCCATCCCAAACACAGTAGGTTACAAAAAACGAATCATGTAATGATATCGGGTAACACACACCCCACTGCACAAAACCCCAGGAGTGCACAGTACGATGGGTTCCACCGGGGTTTCTGAATATCCTGGACAAGCCCCCATCCTGTTACATAAGCTCTTTCGAGGGAACCATAATACCCTGTGGTATTAGTGCTCTCCGTGAGGTTAGGAGGGTGCAGTGGGGCCGGTGCAGTAAAAGGGACGACGGACCACAGGGAGCCATTCAAACTGGTTTATTAACCATATGGACAGGAAGAAGAAAAAAGTGGGAAAAGGGGCTGGGTGGAACCAAAGAAAAGAAATCAAAATGAAACAGATCACTAGTTTATTTAATTCGATGTCTATTTGTGTTGCAGTGTCATGTCATATGCATAATGATACTGTACAACCTTGATGGTTACATTCGCCATATATTCATGTTTCTGTCATTAGTGTTGTAAGCCTCTTGTTAAATCACTTTAATCCACTGTCACTGTGAATATGGGATGGTTATGTCGAATGACAATAACCTAATAGCCCATTGCATTAGGCAGCCATACATGCTAGAAATTATTAGCTTTTCATCCATCGTGCTGAAGTTACTAATCATTATTGGTAAATAGGATAAACGTGCCCCGCCTTGGAAATCAAATGCCCGTCCAAGAGGTTTGTTCTGGTCGACAGGTAAGCACGTTAGGACTGTAACCAGCTAATAGTTTGTTTTAACCAGCAAAGTAGTAGATAAATGTAGCTGCCATTTAAATGCACAAAAGTTGGTCAGGGGCTAATGATTTTCAAGAGGGGACGAATACTTCGTCATTTAACCTATGATATATGGGCTTAGAAAATATACACTGACATGCTAAAATAGGATATAGTGGTGTACCGATTTTGATTCTAGTTCAAAAATGTGTATGTTAGATTTCGAACTGTGAAATTTAAAAGGAGTTCACGATTCTGTGATTTTAAGTAACCGCACGTCATTGTGGCCAGCGGTTACCACCTCCACCATATCCATGCAACTGATCAAAAAATGGCTAATGATCCTAACATTAGTGATAAATGCTAATGACGTTACCTAGCTAGCAATGTTAGCCAATGGAAATATGTTTAACTAACCTCAGTTTAAGCTAACATTTGTCCTTCTAAAATCATTCTGGTGACATGAACATTATAACATACGGTTTAGCCAATAATAATTTGACCAGATGGTTTCATGCTTTCAAGCCTCAGTAGCTAATGTATGCTCATGTAGCTAAGTTAATTCTCCATTTTCATTTGTATAATGACTTGCTGATATAAGCAAATGTTTAGTGGAATGCAATGTTACCATGATTATTTCGTCAAAAATAATTGCTAGAAGAGTCTCAGTCTAAGCTATTGTTAGTTCTCCTTTAATCATTCTGGTGACATGAACATTATAACCAATGCTTTAGCTCTTAAAAATTTGCCTTCGGTAGAGAGGGTGTTATGTGTTTAAGCCTCAGTAGATAATCCATTCTCAGTAGTTAAGTACTTTCTCAGTTTTCATTTGTTTCTACAGTTCCACTTCTGAGGGCTAAACTTATCAATTGCACCTTTAAATTGTTGACATGGCAGTTAAATTAAAACAAAATCTGAGATGTAATTTAACAACAACACATGGGCACGTAGGCTATATGCCCATGCCCTACCAAAGTCAAAATATCTTCACAATAAGAATAGGGAGGGTGTTTTCCAAATAAATTAAAATCTGGAAAGGTATTGGTGTCATTGTTACCACCTGTGATAGTTTTTGATCATCCAAATTAAACAGTTCTAAGATAGTTTGCTCAATCATTGATATTAATACACATACTTAAGTAAACATACCTTTGAAAGTGATAATGATTATCTGTTCTGACCCCATCATTATCTTACAACAAGCAAAAGTTGAAGTCATTAATATGCTCCGCACTGGTGAATACTGACAAACTTCCATTCAGTTATATTTATCATACAATTAGGCTACATTTATTACATTCTGAAAAATATCTGAAAACTTCCTAGTAATATTGTTTGGTGTTGCACTGCTCTGATCGTGTCAGACTGTAGAAGTATTTATATTTATCTGATGCAGCAAATTGTATTATAATTCCAATTGAGGTAAATGTCCTGAAAACTATTGTAATGTAACATGCAAGTAAATTCAGTTTGGCCAAACAGTGGTGGCATAAAAGCCATAACACAATATCTGTTGTTCTTTGTCACTCAGTGAGATTACATTTGGTACACATGATCAGGGTTGTGATTTTGCTTTGTGTGAATGATGTTTCAAGTTGGCCACATAGGGGCACTATAGGAAAGGAAAACTCATAAATGACATTGCTTGCAACTACGGATATAAGTTGAAAAAAAAACTGCAATCTGGCTAGTAGTAGCTCCTATGCTGAAACCCACTAAATGCTGCTTTCAGCTTAAATTATTATTATTATTCCAGCAAAAAAGTGTGTTTTTTGTAAATTCCTCTGAGATAAAATGGCTTAATGGTGCCCAAATTTATATGGTAGTAAAGGGCCAAGGGCAGCAACTGGTGCAGTAGCATACATGTCGGCCTCATGGTGGCGCTGTCACAAGCCTCCAAATTCGCACTTTTTGCAAGCTCACCACGCCCACCCCTTGTGACCTAGAGTCTTGAAAATTGGTACATAGGTATCTCATGATGAAATTTTTTCCCATTGGGACCCATAAAGTCCGCCATGATGGATTTTCCGCCATTTTGGATTTTTTGAAAAACACAAAAAACTAACTCTTCTGGTACCAAATGTCCGATCTTCACGTACTTTGATATTTGGCATCTAGGGACCAAGGTACTCAAATAGACCAGTGAAAAAGTGAGTGGGCATGGTCTCCTACAAGGATAATGGAATAATAATTCTACTTGGTAGATATGTTGACAAGGACCATACAGAAAATATGACTGCAAGGGTTTTTCTTCAACCACACGGTGGCGCTATTGAGTTTTTTCACATTAGCAAGTTCACCATACTCACGTTGTTTGAGTTACCGCCTTGAAAAGAGGTAGATAAGTCCTCCTCCTCACAAGGAACATATTTGCCATTGGGACTGATTAACTTTGCTTTAATGGTTTGGTGCCCATTTTGAATTTGTGAAAAACCCTTGAAAAGCATCTCCTCTGGCACCTAAGAACCGATCATCACGTACCTTAATATTGGCATCTATGGATGATGGTCTTCAAATGTTATATCAATCAGGCCAGTATCTTAAAAAACATGTCCGCCATTGACAGATGAGCATGTGCAGGGGCGTTGTTTTGCACATATATAGACACATCTCCTTCAAGGATAATGATATAATAATTCTACTTGGTGCATATGTTAACAAAGATGATATGAAAATAATGACTGCAAAGATTTTTTTTATCAACCACATGGTGGCGCTATTGAAGTTTCCCACATTTGCAAGCTCTCCACGCTCAACCCATTTAAAATAAAAAATTGAAAAGAGGTGTATAAGTCTAATCTCCTCCCAAGCAACATATTTGCAATTGGGACCCATTAACCCTCCTAGGTCTCAATCCGCGGATGGAGCCCTCTGTGTACATTTGCATAATATTAAAAAAAACTATAATCGCTAGAATCATGTGTTTTTCTTTAGATTCTATCTAGGCATATTTCGAACACAGAATGAGTTCCTACAGGGATCATGCCCTGCATGATGCGAATGTAAAGTCTCACCAAAACTGACCACCGCTGACTGAGCGCATATGTGTACATTTCCATAAAACGTTATCACTAGAATCATACGGCTGACTTTTGCTAATACCTACAGTGAGGGAAAAAATTATTTGATCCCCTGCTGATTTTGTACGTTTGGCCTCTGACAAAGAAATTATCAGTCTATAATTTTAATGGTAGATTTATTTGAACAGTGAGAGACAGAATAACAACAAAAAAATCCAGAAAAACACATGTCAATGTTTAAAATTGATTTGCATTTTAATGAATGAAATAAGTATTCGACCCCTCTGCAAAACATGACTTAGTACTTGGTGGCAAAACCCTTGTTGGCAATCACAGAGGTCAGACGTTTCTTGGCCACCAGGTTTGCACACATCTCAGGAGGGATTTTGTCCCACTCCTCTTTCCAGATCTTCTCCAAGTCATTAAGGTTTCGAGGCTGACGTTTGGCAACTCGAACCTTCAGCTCCCTCCACAGATTTTCTATGGGATTAAGGTCTGGAGACTGGCTAGGCCACTCCAGGACCTTAATGTGCTTCTTCTTGAGCCACTCCTTTGTTGCCTTGGCTGTGTGTTTTGGGTCATTGTCATGCTGGAATACCCATC
>JACXGI010018436.1:0-13257 GCA_016801175.1 Esox masquinongy | reverse complement strand
ATTCAGGCAAAAGGAGCCCCAACTAAGTATTGAGTGCTGTACATGCTCATACTTTTCATGTTCATACTTTTCAGTTGGCCAACATTTCTAAAAATCCTTTTTTTGTATTGGTCTTAAGTAATATTCTAATTTTCGGAGATACTGAATTTGGGATTTTCATTAGTTGTCAGTTTTAATCATCACAATTAAATGAAATAAAAATCTGAAGTATATCAGTCTGTGTGTAATGAATGAATATAATATCCAAGTTTCACTTTTTGAATGGAATTACTGAAATAAATCAACTTTTTGATGATATTCTAATTATATGACCAGCACCTGTAATTTTAAAATGTTCCAATAACTTTGGTTGTTCTGTGAAGAATGTCACCATTTGGTCTATATATTCAGACAGTAGTCAGACAGGAATGTAACCATATCTAAAATGAGTAGGCTATATATTTTACAGTAGATAGCTAGCGACAGCTCTTAATAGCTTATTGGTTTAGGCACAGTTTTCATTAATTGAGACAAATCAACTGCCTTTTTATTTTGCCATAATCAAAAGGTGTAGGCTAGTAAATTAAAAACATTAGCTCAAATAACAAACAACAAAATAACCATCCTTCCATAGGGGCGCCCAAATGAGTGAAGATTATGATAGATTTTTTTTCGTTTACTATTTTTGCCAGACCGCGTAAGCGGAGCCGGCCAAGAAGAGCGAATGTCTCTAACCAAGTGAGTTACTATCCCTAGTTATATAGTGTACTGGTTAGAGACGCAGCCTGCCATGCAGGTGACCAGTGTTCAAGCCTCGCTGCAGACAAAACAAATTTTGCATTAGGATTTGTTCAGGATAGACAAGAACTTTGTAGGCTACAACCTTCAGTAGCTACATTATAGTAAGCCTAAACTAAAACTGTTTACGGTTATATTGCGACTATTTCTGGTGGATTTTCGAAGTACACATCTGTGCATGCTTTTTTGGGTAATAGCCAATAGATCCCAACCTCTTGCGCAGTAAAAGAGGAGGGCGTTTCCACGATTCTCTCATCTTTTCACTTGAGGAAATAGTTAACTTCACCTATATTGATAATTATTGTATCAATGTCATTCACGAATGAAAGAAAAACTAATGTTGTTGTGCCATGAAATGAAATAGCTTTGGCAGTGTAAAGTTCATCTTCAGTCTCACTAGCAATTGCTCAATTCTTATGACTATTCCAAATAGTAAGTAGATACTAGTAGGCCTATTACTAGCTAATAAAAGCCATACAGTTCATAGGTGCTATTTGTGGTGGAAGTAAAGTTAATAAGAAACGTTAGTCAGTTTAACACAATGATTAATGGTCTCATCTCATCTTCATCCGCATATCCGGTATCGGGTCGCGGGGGCAGCAACTCCAGCAGGGGACCCCAAACTTCCCTTTCCCGAGCCACATTTGCCAGCTCTGACTGGGGGATCCCGAGGAGTTCCCAGGCCAGTGTCGAAATATAATCTCTCCACCTAGTCCTGGGCCTACCCCGAGGTCTCCTCCCAGCTGGACGTGCCTGGAACACCTCCCTAGGGAGACATCCTGGGGGCATCCTTACCAGATGCCCGAACCACCTCAACTGGCCCCTTTCGATGCAAAGGAGCAGCGGCTCTACTCTGAGTTCCTCACAGATTACTGAGCTTCTCACCCTATCTCTAAGGGAGACGCCAGCCACCCTTCTGAGTAAACCCATTTCAGCCGCTTGTACTCGCGATCTAGTTCTTTCGGTCATGACCCAGCCTTCATGACCATAGGTGAGGGTAGGAATGAAAATTGACCGGTATATCGAGAGCTTTGCCTTCCGGCTCAGCTCTCTTTTCGTCACAACGGTGCGGTAAAGCGAATGCAATACCGCCCCCGCTGCTCCGATTCTCCGGCCAAGCTCCCGCTCCATAGTCCCCTCACTCGCGAACAAGACCCCGAGATACTTGAACTCCTTTACTTGGGGTAACGCCTCATTCCCTACCCGGAGGAGGCACTCCATTGGTTTCTTGCTGAGAACCATGGCCTCAGATTTTGAGGTGCTAATCCTCATCCCAACCGCTTCGCATTCGGCTGCAAACCGGTCCAGTGAGTGCTGAAGATCACAGACCGATGATGCCATCAGGACCCCATCATCCGCAAAAAGCAGCGATGAGATCCCCAGCCCACCGAACTGCAAACCTTCCCCACCCCGACTACGCCTCGATATCCTGTCCATGAAAGTTACAAACAGGATTGGTGACAAAGCGCAGCCCTGGCGGAGGCCAACCCCCACCTGGAACAAGCCTGACTTACTACCGAGAACCCAAACACAGCTCTCACTTTGGACGTACAGGTATTGGATAGCCCTCAGAAGGGACCTCCTCACCCCATACTCCCACAGTACCTCCCACAGTATCTCCTGGGGGACCCGGTCATACGCCTTCTCCAGATCCACAAAACACATGTAGACTGGATGGGCATATTCCCAGGCCCCATCCAGGATCCTTGCAAGAGTAAAGAGCTGGTCGGTTGTTCCGCGACCAGGACGGAATCCGCATTGTTCCTCTTCAATCTGAGGTTCGACTATCTGCCGAACCCTCCTTTCCAGTACCTTTGAGTAGACTTTCCCAGGGAGGCTGAGAAGTGTGATACCCCTGTTATTGGCACACACCCTCTGGTCCCCCTTTTTGAACAGGGGAACCACCACCCCGGTCCGCCACTCATTTGGCACTGTCCCCAACTCCCACGCAATGTTGAAGAGGCGTGTCATCCAAGACATCCCCTCCACACCCAAAGCTTTCAACATCTCTGGATGGATCTCGTCAATCGCCGGAGCTTTGCCACTGTGGAGTTGTTTGACTACCTCAGTGACTTCTGCCAACGAGATTGACGATGCTTCCCCATCAGCCTCCAGCTCTGCCTCCACTATAGAGGGCGTGTTAGTGGGATTTAGGAGTTCCTCAAAGTGTTCCTTCCATCGCCCAATTACTTCCTCAGTTGAGATCAACAGTGTCCCATCCTTACTGTACACAGCTTGGATGGTTCCCCGTTTTCCCCTCCTGAGGTGGCGGACGGTTTTCCAGAAGCACCTTGGTGCCGACCGAAAGTCCTTCTCCATGGCTTCCCCGAACTCCTCCCACACCCGCTGTTTTGCCTCTTTCACAGCAGAGGTCGCAGCCCTTGGGGTCCGTCGGTACACTGCAACCGTCTCCGGAGTCCTCCGGGATAACATATCCCGGAAGGCCTCCTTCTTCAGTCGGACGGCTTCTCTGACCACCGGTGTCCACCAGGGTGTTCGAGGCTTACCGCCCCTTGATGCACCTAAGACCGTTAGACCACAGCTCCCCGCTGCAGCTTCGGCAATGGAGGCTTTGAACATCGACCACTCAGGTTCAATGCCCCCAACCTCCACAGGGATGCCAGAAAAGCTCCGCCGGAGGTGTGAGTTGAAGATCTTTCGGACGGGGACCTCCTCCAGACGTTCCCAGTTCACCCGCACTACCTGTTTGGGCTTTCCCGGTCTGTCCAGAGTCTTCCCCCACCCCCTGACCCAACTCACCGCCAGATGGTGATCAGTTGACAGCTCCGCCCCTCCCTTTACCCGAGTGTCCAAAACATGCGGCCTCAGATCCGATGACACGATCACAAAATCAATCATCGACCTTCGGCCTAGGGTGCTCTGGTACCACGTACACTTATGAGCATCCTTATGTTCGAACATGGTGTTCGTTAGATAATCCATGACTAGCACAGAACTCTAACAACAAACAACCACTCGAGTTCAGATCAGGGAGGCCGTTCCTCCCTATCACGCCTCTCCAGGTGTCTCCATCATTGCCCATGTGCGCATTGAAGTCCCCCAGCAGGACTCCATTCAGGATCTCCAAGAAGGCCAAATACTCCGAACTGCTGTTCGGGGCATATGCGCAAACAACAGTCAGAGTTTCCCCCCCCCACAACCCGTTGGCGTAGGGGGGCAACCCTCTCATCCACCGGGTAAACTCCAATATAGCGGCACTCAGCCGGGGGCTTGTGAGTATCCCAACCCCCGCCCGGCGCCTCACACCCTGGGCAACTCCAGAGAAGAATAGAGTCCATCCCCTATCCAGGAGTATGGTTCCAGAACCGAGACTGTGCGTGGATGTAAGCCCCACCAGATCTAACCGATAGTGCTCCACCTCCCCCACAAGTTCCGGTTCCTTCCCCCACAGAGAGGTGACGTTCCACGTCCCCAGAGCCAGCCCCTGCCGCCCGGGTCTGGTCCGTCGAGGCCCCTGGCCTTCACTGCCACCCATATGGCAGCGCACCCGACCCCAGCGGTTCCTCCCATGAGTGGTGGGCCCATAGGATGGAGAGGGGGGTGCCATGTTGCTTTTTTGGGCTATGCCCAACCGGGCTCCATGGCAAACCTGGCCACCAGGCGCTCGCTGGCGAGCCCTCCCTCTGGGCCTGGCTCCAGACGGAGGCCCCGGGCAGGGTAATTCCTCCTCTTCCTCGCTTGTGCATAGGGGGTTTTTGAACCATTCTTAGTCTGGCTCCTCCCCTGAGACCACTTTGCCATGGGAAACCCTACCAGGAGCACTAAGGCCCAGACAGCACAGCCCTCAGGTTCATAGGAACACACAAACCTCTCCACCACGATAAGGTGATGGCTCCCGGAGAGGATGATTAATGGTGTCTAGCTAAATATTCAAACTTGGCATGATATGTTGTTAATGTTAATGTGTGACAAAATCATCTTAGACACACAGTTTTGTCCCAATCGGTCCCAACACTGGCATACTAGTTTTCAATATACAAAACAGTACATACATCACCATCATCTGCGAATTACGTACTTGTAGTACGTAGTATGTAGCATGGGATTTGATATTCAGCCAATGCTTTCAATTTCCTCGTATATCAAATAGATTAGTGGTTAGCTATTCAACTGTTATTGTATGGATGGCCATTTACAGTTAATCTTTGTACAAGAGTACACTTTAGTTGGGATAAAAGTTGCATTGGAGACTATACAGAGGTGGACTGACTATCCGAAGGCCTGTGGTCTTGTGGGAACATCCCTGACCTTCAGTGTTTCAACCCTGGTTCGTTTCCCCTCTCAGACGTTCTGATTTTTGTCCCTCAGAAATATTTATCCACTCAGTACTTTTCAGCCATCACACAACAATATACAGCTATGGAAAAAATTGAGACCACTGCAAAATTATCAGTTTCTCTGGTTTTACTATTCATAGGTACATGTTTGAGTAAAATGAACATTTTTGTTTTATTCTATAAACTACTGACAACATTGCTCCCAAATTCCAAATAAAAATATTGTCATTTAGAGTATTTATTTGTAGAAAACAACAACTGGTCAAAATAACCAAAAAAGATACATTGTTTTCAGACCTCAAATAATGCAAAGAAAACAAATTCATATTCATTTTTCAACAACAAAATAACAATGTTTTAACTTTGGAAGAGTTCAGAAATCAGTATTTGGCACTCTTGGCACAAAAATTAACGTAGCTCGGCTTTGTTTGGTGGCTTGTGACCATCCATCTTCCTCTTGGTCAAATTCCAGAGGTTTTCAATGGGGTTCAGGTCTGGAGATTGGGCTGGCCATGACAGGGTCTTCATCTGGTGGTCCTCCATCCACACCTTGATTGACCATGCTGTGTGGCATGGAGCATTGTCCGGCTGGAAAAAAACAATTCTCAGAGTTGGGGAACATTGTCAGAGCACAAGGAAGCAGGTGTTCTTCCAGAATAACCTTGTACTTGGCTTGATTCATGCGTCCTTGACAAAGACAGATCTGTCCAATTCCTGCCTTGCTGAAGCATCCCCAGATCATCACCGATCCTCCACCAAATTTCACAGTGGGTGCGAGACACTGTGGCTTCTAGGCCTCTCCAGGTCTCCGTCCAACCATTAGACGACCAGGTGCTGGCGTGGAAGATGGAAAATGTTAGCGATTTATTAAAATAAAACTTCTCAGAGTCTGGTATAACAGTTGATTATTTCAAGTGTAATTACGTGGCGCCACGGGAATAACCTTCACAACATTGACAGAGAATGTGTACAGAGACTAGCAGAGTAACGTCATGACAGATGTTCTGATTGTGCATTTCAAGTTTCAAGCTTATATTCTCTTCCAACAGTACAGATGACAGAATTAGCATTTGCAGAATGTACATACAAGGAATAGTAGCTACTATGAGGTAGTCTAAAATGCAAGGTTACACAAATAGCTCCAGGAGACACAGAAAATCATAGAATCTCGGTTGCCCAGACAACCCGGTCAAAGACTGAGATATATCAATCTGGACAGTTACTATATGGGGACTTAAGTTAACTATGCTCTTTCCAATAAGCAATAGAGCTCTGCTCTGTTCACCTGTAAGATGTAAGTAATAATAACCCCCTGCTGTTCAAGAGCTTCCTCCTAGAGAACAGTTTCTTATGGCGGTTTTATGGCACAGGCAGTGGCCTGTTTCTCTTACTGCTAAAAGGAGCCAAGGCCCTGTCTCAGCCGACATTCCATTCATCACTGCCCCTGAACACAAGACACTGGCCTTATAAGTTGGAGACAGAAAGAGACAAGTCTTTCAGTATATGTGTAATTGATCAAGCATACAGAGTACAAAACCCTTCTAATAAAATAATGAATAAATAAGGATGATAATAAATTAGTTTTCTACTTGGCTTGATTCATGCGTCCTTGACAAAGACAGATCTGTCTGATTCCAGCCTTGCTGAA
Source organism: Esox masquinongy (assembly GCA_016801175.1). Lineage (NCBI taxonomy): Eukaryota > Metazoa > Chordata > Actinopteri > Esociformes > Esocidae > Esox > Esox masquinongy. The sequence continues at coordinate 6,534 of JACXGI010018436.1, read as the reverse complement.
GCATCCCCAGATCATCACCGATCCTCCACCAAATTTCACAGTGGGTGCGTGACACTGTGGCTTCTAGGCCTCTCCAGGTCTCCGTCTAACCATTAGACGACCAGGTGTTGGGCAAAGCTGAAAATTTGACTCGTCAGAGAAGATGACCTTACTCCATTCCTCTACGGTCCAATCCGTATGGTCTTCTGCAAAATTCAGCCTGGCTCGTCTTTGCTTCTCATTGATGAAGGGCTTTTTTCTAGTTTTGCATGACTTCAGCCCTGCCCCTAGGAGCCTGTTTTGAACCGTCCTCGCCATGCACTTCACCCCAGCTGCTGTTTGCCATTCTTTTCGTAGGTCACTTGATGTCATCCTACGGTTGTTGAGTGACATTCAAATGAGTTGACGGTCATCTCAGTCAGTGGACAGTCGTTTTCGCCCTCTGCCAGTCTGTAGGTTTGTTGTCCCCAGTGTCTGTTGCTTGACCTTGTTCTTATGAACCGCTGTCTTTGAAATTTTCAGGATGGAAGCAACCTGACGCTCACTGTATCCCTCTGCCAGTAAAGCCAGAATTGAACCCTTCTTTTCCTCACTCAAAGCTTTTCTTTTCAACTCTTTTGTCATGCTGAATAGTTATTTTTTTATTCAAATTACCTTTTCAAGTACTACTTGTACTATTTTTGCCATCCAGCTGGTCCTATTGCAAGAGGATAGTGATGACCACAGCAGTGGTTTTTATACTTTTCCTCGTTAAATTAGATTTGGTTCAGGTAATCACCTAATCAGTAACTCATTAAGTAAAATGAGGTGTGCCTGTGTTGGAATTTCACAGACACTGGAATGGAATGGCTGCCATACATGTAGAGATAGTGATTTAAGAAAAATTAGGAGTGGTCTCAATTTTTTCCAGATTTGGATATGCACTCTGTAATACCATGAATCTCATATTGTCATGTTTCAACTCACTATCAACTGATTACAAAATAATAAGTAGCCACAAACGTGAACTGAAGTAAAACAACAAAACAGAAGCCAAACCAGGGTAACTTAAATAGGGTCCCAATTAGAGGCAACGAGGGGCAGCTGCCCCTAATTGGGGACGATCAAAAACGTCAGCGCAGAGATGCCTAGAGGCACCTCTGCGGGCAGGCCCTGGCTGTGTCCCCCAGGCGCATAGAGTCCCCAGCCAGGACCTGACGCGTATATTTAAAAGAATAATTGTATTACGTGACCCTTTTATATTTTTATTGTTTTCTAAAGAAACAAACCAGCCATGGAGTGATTGGAGTCATTGTTTTCATTATGGGTACTGTTTTACTGAATTAGCTAGCCATCTTCAGCAATCTTAGTACACCTTAGTTTCTTCAGCAAGAATGTATTGGCTGAGGTAAAAGTTGCATTTCCACTGTTTAACACTAGGACCGCCAAATGCCTACAGGAATTGGTTTGAGTTAGTAATTAAAATAAAACTGCCATTTTGAAAGCTACACCCTCTATATAATATATATAGAGGTTTGTCATAAGAATGTTTCTGAACTCTCACCCTTTATGAATGTGTTAGTATGTTAATCACACATTCATTAATCAGTATGGTAAACAGTATAATCATTATCATAATCATTATCAAATGATGTATAAGTCTTGTATTGGGATAATCAAGTAATGTAGCAATAAGTAGCAATGAATGTATAAGCAAGGTACAACTGTAGTGTAATGAAAGATGTGTTTTGGAAGGTTTGTGAAGGTGCCGTGTTGTCTGGCATCTCAACTCAGTGGGACATTCTAATCTCACACCAATGGGCCTATTTTCACCAATGGGGTCAAGGTATCCCTATCTGCTTAGACGTACCAGGTGTGAGGTGGACAGTTCAACAAAATAGAAATATGACTTCTGTTGGATTAACTGCACTGATGTTTTGTCTTTTAATGTGTGTCCCATAAAGGGGTGAACACTCCAATTGGTTTCAATGCTGTACGTGCTATGTCTCGGTTGTTATAGATAAATGTTTACTGGATGAAAAATCCTGCAAGACCAAGGGTCTAGCTTTTCATGGTGCAAATTGAATATATGTAAATGTGTGAATACTGGTTTCTTTGTTTTCATTGTTTTACCCAAGGTGAGGTGATCCTATTATAGATGCAATGGGGGAGTTTGGAATCAGCCTGTCTGGGTGGGATAAATAGGGAATCTTGACATAGTTCTGGGAGTCTATCTTTAACAGAAGCTGTTAGCATACCTTTGTGTTATAGTGTCTGAAATACTTATGGTATAATTAGTAGATTGTTAGGCTAGGACGTTGAATCGTGTTGGTATGTAACTATGTTTTGTATTGTAACTTTATTACTTGACTGGAATAAATTGTATTACTTTGGAATATATATTACTACGGCATTCCTCGTTCATCTCCACACTCAAGCTTGTAGGGCTACTGGTAATTACATAAGTAAGTCTAAGCGACCAGACTTTGTGTCCCTGTGTCCTGGAATTCTCTAAGTAGTTTGGTTAGGCCCAGGAACACGACATTGTCCAGTCATCCCTGAGTTGTGGGCATATTAACTTTCTGTTAGCCCCAGGAACACACGCCATTTTACTGTATGGTTCGTGTTCAACGACCTACACCTTATGGGCGCGTATGATAACTGATATAGGTACATACACATAGCTAAATCAAAGTGACCAGACTGATCTTCCCTGAGTTCCGGGTTGCTACAACATCCCTTGTTTTCTGGACTTGACTGATGAGGAGCATTGAGGATAACGTAGGCCGTGAAACATATGATCATTTAAATGTTTGGCTTGTGACTAAAGACTAGCTACTTTTCTAAGAACTTCCAGCATATCATGGACATTTATGGTTGTGAATGTTTACAAACAATATGGAGTCAGATCATTAGATATTAAATTATCACGTAGGTCATAGAGTCTCTCTGCACTAATCTTCCTACCTGTCCACTCAGTAGCATTCAAAGGGGTTTACCATATTCCCCCATACTACATTTGGTGAGCACCGACATTGAGATCCGGCTAAAGAACAATGTTGCATGCTGGGAGTGGCAAGACATTGGACACAGATTTTATATCAGGTTCAGAATATTCTGCTGGACAGACATTTTTGTTTCCTGATGTTTTGGATTCTCGTTCCGGTTCTTCTGCAGCCCTGGTGAGTACATAAATTGTTCGGTTGGCTCAGGGGAAATGTTTGCTTGCATCCACATTGAGGCACACATAGTATTGTATGTGTATGTAAATTATCACGTAGGTCATAGAGTCTCTCTGCACTAATCTTCCTACCTGTCCACTCAGTAGCATTCGAAGGGGTTTACCTTATTCCCCCATACTACACAATCAAATGCATTAGATTATAGGGCCCTAATGGCTCTATGCATTAGATTAAGGACCCTAATGGCTCAGTTATTTTTATAAAAGTTTCTAGAGCTTGCGCGACCAATATTTAACAATATTGGTCCTTATACTCTGCTAATCAAATTTTACAAATAAAATGTATTGAATAATAAATACACTGCAATGTTTTTACTTGAAGAAAGGCTACATGTCCTTGGATCTATCAATTTTATTTCTCCAAATAGGCTGTAGCCTATGTGCAATTCATTCTTTGAAATTTTTGTTTGTTGTGTTAATCAAGCAACCGTGCTTTAGGCCTATGTACGGCTATTCATGCGAATATCCTTTGATTGTCATAAACTGGTTGATAATGTCTGTTATTTTACCTTGTACATTATGAGATCAAAATGAGATCAAAATGAAAACTAAATTCTAATGGATTTATTTTGAATAATTTAAGTTGTGTAATTTTCATTTTGTACATTTGTAGGGCCTACTAAACAAATGAAAATACTATAGCCTTAGAAATAATCGTTGGGTGGACTTCTCTCTGTCTTCTAAGGTTATCTGTCCTGGGGTCCTGTTAAGGTCAGTTGGTTGACCATGGCGTTGTGGGTTTGTTTCCCACATGGGGCAGTACATTAAAGCATTAAAGTTGTATGTACCCGCTGTTATAACCCGCTCTGGATAAGAACCATGCTTAATGACATAAACACTACCCTTGTGAATAGATACTGTTCTATAAGATACTATTCATTCATAATAGTGATGATTACAGCATTTGGAGGGTCCTGAAAAATGCCCCCTTCCTACAGAAAAATGGCCACTTCTTTCGCTCTGTTTTGGAATTTCTTCTTTTAAGAAGTTATTCCCCACTTATTGCCCCTTCCCATTATCAACAGTGCAACAATGGAATGGATACTGACTAAGCAGTTATTTGTCCTGCCTGGAAATACACTAAGCAGTTATTTGTCCTGCCTGGAAATACCGTGGGGAATGCTGATTGGCCCCTCAGCATTCTCCTGACAAGAAAAGTGAAGCGGTTGGCCAATATGTTTTACCTGGTATTGCAGGAGTCGATGAGAAACTTCAAAAATCATATAGTCCTCAATGTTATCAAGTGCTAGAGTTATACATCTGACTATCAGAAAGTGACAAATTATTGTCCAATTACTTTGTACTTGCCATGTCCTGGCACTGCAGACTTGCCATGCCAGTGAGATCCAACGCCCTCTCTCCCTCGATTGGATCAAAGGACACACTTTTTGTTGTTTATCGCCCTCACCTGTTTCTCTAATCACTGTTGTATTTAAGTTCCTCCTTAACAAGCGTATCTTGTCGGTCTTTGGTGTATGACTTCTGTTTTGGTTGTCCTGTTTTGTGTCATCTTTCTTTTGTGTAGTGTTTCTCCCTATGCTTCTGACAATGCCTCCTCAAACATTACAGTACTTTGTTGAACAGTTCTGGTTTAGTTTAGTTGTTTGTCTTTTTGCGAATGTCTTACTGAGTGAGTGAGTGACTACCCATTATTGATGTGCAGTTCCTGAACAATTCGTTCTTTTTGAACAAATCTTTTTAGTGACTTGGGACTCACTATCCTTTTTTCTAGTGACTCGTTCAGTTGTATCGTTCATTTGAACATTTGGCAGTGGATTTCTACAACATGATCACTTGCTTCATATCTGGTCCTCCAGCTCAGTTCTCCGATCAACGTCTCTATGTACATTCGCAGAGAAAAGTAGATTACGCCAGGAACATTACAAAGATGTAGTCAGGGGTAACGGGAGAATGGTTCAAAAGGTTAATCACTTAGAAGGTTACCGGGGGACAGCTAGGGAATGAATGCAAGGGAATGTAACCTTAGTGATAAATACATATAAAAATATAATCTGACTCCATATTGTTAGTAAATAAATGTTAACGTAAATTACCATATGTTGGAAGTTCTTAGTAAAGGTTAGCTACTCCTTTAGTCACAAGCCTAACATTAAACTGACGTGTTTCTGTATGGGGTTTCATCTAAGCCAAAAATATGTCCATTCTCGCGTCTTTGTAACTTGTCGTTCACATTGGTTGTTGCTCGCGTCTTTGTAATTTGTCGTTCACATCGGTTGTTGCTCACGTCTTTGTAATTTGCCATTCACATTGGTCGTTGCTGGTGTCTTTGTAACTTGTTGATCACGTGACTCATCACAGTGCTAGTTGTGGTACCTGGAGTAGCATACTTCACGAAGGAGCGCGCAAATCGAGGAAGAGTCACAGTGAATACTAATGTCAGGTTGGCTGAATGTATTTAAGGCATGTTTAATTCTCACTACTACTCCCATGTATATCAGACCTTTACAGAGGCTGTCATCTTCAACCTTATTCAATTGTCTCGATCATTTGAAATATGTTATCCAGATTGACGCTATATTATTATTCTGTATTCTTACGGTGCAATGTACCTCACCGCACACATAGTGGCTAATATTAGCCCAGCAATAGGAACTCGATGTTTACACCTTAGTTGGATCCATCATCCTATGGTTGGACCACTGGCCAAATCATAACCAACAGATACGCCTTAAAGAGCAGGAAACAAATGTTGACGCTGTGCTGAATGTAATTTATTCATTACTGTCAAAAAGAATACATGAACCACTCCCCAAATTAACCAAATATACAAAATCTCCCTCTAAAAGATAAAGCCCCAAACTCACCGCCTCTCTTTCAAACAAAATAACTTGTGTGAACATTTACAAATGTTATGGACAGATTCATAATTGTTCTGTACTCCTCGGTCACCCACAGTCAGAACTGGAAGCAGAACAGATGCACTGGAATGTAGAGGCTCTTAGGGGAAAATAATGCACACAGAACAATGCTGCCAACATATTTTTGGTATAGTAATAATAGTAACAGCTGAGTCACCTACAGTGAGTTTGTCATACAGATAGTTGTGTAGATACCCAGAATGACCAGGGTTAAGTATGCACTAGCTGAGTCCACTAGTATCCTATGTGCAGTGGAAATACAGTGCCTTGCGAAAGTATTCGGCCCCCTTGAACTTTTCGACCTTTTGCCACATTTCAGGCTTCAAACATAAAGATATAAAACTGTAATTTTTTGTGAAGAATCAACAACAAGTGGGACACAATTATGAAGTGGAATGAAATTTATTGGATATTTCAAACTTTTTTAACAAATAAAAAACTGAAAAATTGGGCGTG